>JAABKJ010000173.1:0-57819 GCA_011634705.1 Andricus grossulariae
ACAAAAGAGAAGTCACAATCACCAAATTACAGTTGTCGATGATTTGACCTTTAATTTTAAAAGGTCTGGGTGCAAATGTGGGGGAAATACAAAGACCGAGCGCGAAGCGCGAGATAAATATATTATCGAGCGCGATGCGCGAGAACTAGCAGCGTGCCCTAGGCGCGCTCAAACTTGCCAGCAAAGCGAGCCGCGCGCGATGAGAATGTGCCCGCCCAGCGGGCAGATTTTTTTTTGGATGACCGAGAAAAAATTTAAAAAAAAAAGAATTTTTTCTGACGATAAAAGCGCCAACAGTTGTTTTCTATAATTAAAGTTTGTGAAATTGATTCTTTATCATTTTGAATGTTTCATTTTGAGATAATGTTTTTTAAGCCCTTTCGGTTTTTTGTTGTTGTTGAAAATTTGGAAAGTTGAAATTTGAAAAGAGTTCAATATTTGGCTGTTTTAATTTTCAGGTTAGTTTCAATTATTCAAATTTGACGTTTTGAACGCTTTGACGTTTTGAACCTTATAATTTCAATAAGGAAGAAAATTTTTTACGACCTGGGAAAAAAAACAGAATAATTTTTTAATATTTTTTATTAAATCTTCTAGAAGGGGACATATTTAATCATGTGTTAATCATGGAACGAATTATTATTCAAAAATTTTAATCGTTTTCTCAGCATCAGGGATGTTAATTACTTTACTTATTCTTACCTTTACTTATTCGTATCGATACAACAAAATCATGATAAATTTTTTGAAATAAATTGATGACTTGTTTGTGTTTTTGAAACGTGATCTTACAACTTTAGCCACGATGGCAATACAAGATACTTTTACTGGAAATGACAGTGACACCAGAATTTTGCAATATTGCAAAGATTTGCATTGTAAACGAGGTGTTCAGTTTCGTGTACTTCTTTTTCAGTATATCGATCTAATCAAATTAATTTTTCTTACGTTGTTATGATAGTTGACAGATATCTAAAGATTAAAGTGCTGCAGCCTAAAGAAATGCATTTGCTTTTGCATGTGATTACAAATGATGACATTAAGTTAAAAAAAATATTAGGAGACGTGTCATCGAAAAAATATTTTGCTGGTTTACCCTGAAACTAATCAATTGATGTATATTAAATTTTGGAGATGCAATGTAAACTATTTGTAAGAAAACTGAATTTTTATAAATACCCAGGCGGAAATATTATATATAGTTTATATATAGTGTGAAGCATTATATATAATATTCATTTGTTTTATACAAAAAATGTATAAAACAAATGAATATTGTATATAATACTTCACACTATATATAAACTATATATAATATTTCCGCCTGGGTATCATGTGTTTCACTTAGTAAATTCAGTATATTGATTTCTTAAGGGCATTTATTTGCAACCGGGTTTTCGGGATCAGATTGCCCAGCCAAACGGTTGAATATTTACGTATAATTTTTGTGCATACGTATTCTAAGTATTATTCTCTTTTTTCTCCCAAAAATATTTTTTAGTCAAACTGTTTCTATTTTGTTTTAAAATTAAAAAAGTGCAATTTTAATGCGCCTGCTAAATGCGTAAACCAGAGAAAGCTAACAAGACGCACCCTGCTAAGTTGCCTTCAGCAGGCGCATTCAAATTGCACTTTTTACATTTTACAATAAGATAGAAACAGTTTTACCAAAAAATAGCTTTGAGAGAAGAAATAAAATAATATTTAGAATATGCATTCACAAAAATTAGACGTAATATTCGACCGCTTGGCCGTGAAATCTGACCTCGAAAAATCTGATTCAAATGAATGCCCTTAATATGAAGCTGTTCAGTGTTCAAGTATCACAATCGAAAGTTTTTATTCCTTTCATCCAGTAGTGATTTTGTTACGTGAGTTGCGTGAGCAATTTTTTCGCGACTTGCTCCGCAGTACGCGACACCTTCGATCCAATTTCAGAGGAAAATCTCCTATACGCACGTGTACCATAAAATCGCGTGAAAGGCAAACTTCGGTATTTAATATAAAACCGCACGCGTGTCATATATGCAACAAAAGGCGAACTCTATGCTCCAGAGTTTAGACTATATGACTTATTATTGTAGAGTCAAAATTCTCGAAAGTAGGTCAATGAAACTTTAAATATCACTATATAAATCTGAGTTAGTAAAAATTTAACTAATTGAATCAGTACTAAGGATTTCAACTGATAGATCAGTTTTTCTAATTTCGCTGATTGAAATAGCGAAATACACAGGATTCACAGTCTTTCCACTATTTCCCCGCGTGTCCCCTTTTTCCCCTGTTCTCTTTAAATATGCGATATTTGAAAATACAATTCTTCGTTTTCTATGTACAAAATTATTCTATTGAAACTAGAATATGCTACCGCGAGTAGTGGAGGTTTTTTTTAAATTAGAGCATTATATATTATAATTAATTTAACTTTTTTAAATTTGAATAATTTCAAACTAAATTATTTTGTATTTAAATAGATCCTTAAAGATAAAATATTTTTACGCTGAATCTATACAAATAAAGTGTTTTTGAAATTAGCTATAATAAAGTACGATGGTCTACCTATCCTCATTGAAGATTCTTTAGTGTAAATTTGAATAACGATTCTCATTGTGTTAGACATATTATAACAAGTATTACTTGACTCTGGATCATTTAAAGATAGCTAAAATAATACAAAAAGTGCTAAAATTAAAATTAAATTCTTGTTTGTTTGGAATAATGAAAGGCAAGCTGAATTTTTTATTAATTACAACTAAATACAAATAATGAACTAAAGAATGAATTCTATTCTTCAATTCATTTCTGTAGGTAGTTTTCTTTTGTATAAAGAGATACTGGTAGGCAAAATTAAAAGCAATATTTTTATATGTTGTTTCAAATCGAATGATGTAGAATTACAATTTTCATATTCAGACAATTTAAAATTTAAGCCTTATTTATTGAACAATATCTAAGTTATCAATTTAAAATGTAAGTCTTCATGTATGAAAAATTTTTCATGGAAGATTTTCAAAACGAAGCTACTCGAAATTTAAAAATATTTTACTGTAGAATAAAAGGTAAACGATTCTTAAACTTAAATATTAAAATTTTTTTAAAATTGTAATCGTAATTTTAACTAACTTTCAATGATATACAATTATACGTATTTGAATGAACATAATACTTTTCACAAAAGTAAAAAAATAATTTTTCAAGATTTAATTTCACGATCATAATTAAAAAATTTTTAATTCGATGAAAATTAAAGAAGTTATAGGGGGTTTAAGATTTTAAAAAAGTAGCGAAAATAATTTTTTCGAACATATTAAGCATTTTAATCGAAATTGTTAGTAGGTCTTAAATATATTTAAAATTTAACCCCATGAAATTGTTCAATAAAACAAAAATTCAAACAAGAATGACAATATTTACAACTGATCAAATGGAATTTTTCGATTGGACACAAATTTACAAAAACTTTTTTCGCTTACTTTGCCTAAAATGAAGAACGTAATTTTTCTTTAAGACCAAGATAAAACCAAAAAATTGTCTTTTTTATTTTAAAATTAAAAAACTAGAACAATTTTTTATTTAAAACTATTTCATCCCTGTGGGTTTGTCTTCAATTTTTAATTGAAGATTTAGAAAAGTTTACTGTTCAGAAATTAACAATATGTGACTAATCATATTTATGGAATCAATTAAGATGCTCAGATACTTAAAATATATTGGCATCCATGAAATTATTGAAATGACGAAGGTAAGAGTACTTTTAAATATATCTTACTAACTTAAATTAATAACTTCATAAATTATTCAAATTGTTTCAAAAATTTGTCGAAATAATATTTAAAAATTTGAAATGATGGATTTTTAAATAGTTTATGTTTTTAACATTATAAAATGAAAATCCATTAACGTAAAAGCGCGCGTGCATTTCATTTAAACGGGGGGGTTTTTTTAAAAGAAATTTAATGAATAATTTAAATTTATATTCATCGAATTTCAAATGATTTTTACAATATTTGAATAGATTTTTACAGTTTCCAAAGATTTCAAGGGGTTTTAAAGAATTTATAGAAAAATTTACGGAATAAATTGAATTTTATTTTAAAGATTAGAAGTTATTTTAAGAGATTCCAAAGAATTTTAGGAGATTAATTCTCAATTTTTTTAGGCATGTTAATATTTAGAAGTTTGTTATTATGGATTTTTAAATAGTTTATATTTTTAATATTATAAAATAAAAACTAATTCATTTTTATAGTAAGGAAGAAATAGAAAATCTTGGATAGAAATATTGAATTATATTTATAAGTATCCCGATTAAATTATTAATGAAGGAATTTTGAGAACAGGAAATATTCTTGATTGTGAGCACGATTTAAAAACATATACGCTAGACCGGAAAACCGAGAAATGACAATCAATTTATGTTTTACCGGAAATCTAAAAAACTGTTAGTGAAAAAAGCTTTCGAATCAATTCGAATATGAATTTTAAGAATTTTCATGTTTCATTCTTAATTTCTAATATTTGTTCGTTTTGAAACAAAAACAAACTGAAATACAGTTTTAAGGACCTGGGCAATTAAAAATTAATTAGGTTTAAACTTCAATAATTGTAAGAGTAAAACGTTCCAAGTCGATTGACTGTAAATATAAATTAATTAAAGATTTTTAAAATTTAAACTGTGATACTTAAAATTTAATAATAATTGACTGTGGGAAAATTTACGACTGAACAATTCTAAATTTATTCAAAATCGAACGATTTTGAAATTAAAACGTTTTAAATGTTTTAAATTGAAAGTCATAATAGTAAAACAATAGTAAACGTAAGATTAAAACTTAATGTATTATTTTCGATTTTCAAATAATTTCAAATTTGTTGATTCATAATAATTAAACGACACTGACAAATTGAAAACGTTTCAAATTGAACAATTTCTAGTTGAATACTTGAAGAAAAATCTTTTAGGGTTAAGAAATATTTAACTTTTCATTTGGAATGGACAGTTTTAAATAAAGTTTTCAAAATCAAATGATATAAAATGGAAGCGTTGAAAAGTAGGAATGTTTTGAAATTGTTCAAAATTGAACCATTTCGAATTGAAAGTACAAATAGTTAATGATTTGTTTAATATAATTGCGAATTTTTAAAACTTGCAAATGTTAAATTTTCAATTTTAAATGTTACCATTTCAATTTTTTCATTTTGTACATTTTTCACTCGTAACTGAAATTTTTCAATTTTGAAAAGTATAAAGCACAATTTGACACTTAAATAATTTTAACCAATTTGAAGTTTCAATTTTAAAAGTTTTCAATTTTATATCGTTCATTTAGAAAGCTTGTAATATTTAAAATGTTATTTTGAACGTTTTTTTGAAATATGTAATTGAAGTTGCTAGATTTACAATTTAAAAATTTTCAATTTTTATGGAATTCGAAGGGAGGAAATTTTATTTGGATTTTTTTTTTCTGAATTGGAAGAGAGATTTTTATTCTCAATTTTTTTTTTAATTGGAAGAAGAAATATTTTGGTTTTTAACATTTTTATTCGGTTGACTAAGGAAAATTTCTGGTTTTCAATTTTTCTTTCAGATGAAAGGAGGAAATGTTTGTTTTTCTGACCTGGAAGAGAATTTATTTTTATTTTTAACATTTTCATTAAGTCGGACAAGAGGAAATTTTGGTCTTTAATTTTTTTTCTTAAATGGAAGGTATAATTTCTTGTTTAAAATGTTTCGAGTTGAGAGAAGTTCCACTTTTGCTGATTTAATTTTTAGTTTAGTTTTGATTTCTTCAAATTCAAACATTATCAGCTTTAAAAGATTAAATTATAAATAATAAAATGAATAATAATAAATAATGAATAAATTATAAATTAAAAAAAATATTTAATTTTTTAAGAAATATAAAAATAAATAAATAAATCCTTGCATTAAATTTATTTATATAGGATCATTCACATTAAAATCATCATTTCAGTTTAAAACTTTATCTATATTTGGTTAAAAATTGAGCTATTTTGTTAAAAATTCTTTCCTTTTTTTTTGGTTAAAAATTAAATTTTTCAACTTAAAGTCTAATTTTTGATTGAAAATTGGTATTTTTTAATTGAAAATTCAACTATTTTGTTGAAAATTCATATAGTTTGTTCAAACTTCATATTTTCAGAAAATTCAACTGTTTTGTAGAACAATCGTGTTTTGGCTTGAAAATTGAACAGTTTGGTTGTAATAATTTTCCTTTCTTGACAATACTTTGTTTCCGTATAAAACGCAAACAAAACCAAAAATTCTACAAAAACGGAGAATTTAATGATTCTGAAGAATACTCTGATGAATAATGATACTCTGAAGAAAATTATGATTTTTTACATATAAAATTACCAATTTTCGACGAAAAACATAATGTTTTCAATAATTTATTAAATAATTTGAGAGTTGTAAGTTGACCATGCAAGAGCATTAAGAAGTACGAATGTTTCACAATTTGCATAACGTTTTCTATGATTTTTCTTATTGAAAGGGATTACTTGTCGATTTAATTTTCAAAATTTTTAATAATGATATAAAACAACTTCAAGTAATTGAAGCCAATCAGGTTTTCGAAAACAATGATTGCCAGATTTTCGAAACATATAATTACACCCCATTTTTAGATAGGATTTGTTTGGCTGGTAGAAAAAAATTGTAAAAACAATTACTTTGATACCCAAGCCTAACCTTTCAACAATTTATTCACCTCGTATCGAATGCCACTTCTCACAAAAACACATAAAATATATTTTTGATGAAAATTAAGTGCATTAATCATCAGGCAGTTTTTAAGCCAAGTGTTTGACGAATTTTGTAATATTGCTACTGAGAAAAAAAAATAATACCGAATTTTTGCTTTAAAACCCAGTCACTTTTGTCCCATTATTCAGTTCGTACTGGTATTCAGCTCGTACTGGTTTCCCCTATATAAAATTTGTTCTGCACCGAAAAAGCATGGACATTAGGTAAATGGTTAAATTGTGAACTCGAACTGTCTGATTTTTAATTGGGATACATTCATACTTTTAATTTAAATGGAAAACAAACGACTCTTAATCCACTTAATGTTCTCCTTTTGAAGTAAAGTCCGGTTAATTGTCTACCACTCGCGGTTGCTTTGTTATCGATTCATTTGACCCCCGAAATTAAAGCAAACCTTTTTTTGACCGTCTTTGGAATGAAGTATACTTGCTGACCACTTGTTCGTCTATTCAAGACTTTCCCCCCTCCAACGATTTTTCACTTTTCCGTTCATAACTATGGATAGATACTTATCCATCCATAGGTATGAATGAAAAAGTGAAAAATCGTTATCATTTAAGATTTTTCCCCTTGATGATTTTTTACTTTTCCATTGATACCTATGGAGAGATACTTATCCATCCACAGGTATGAATGAAAAAGTAAAAAATCGTTATCATTTAAGATTTTTCCCTCTAACGATTTTTTACTTTTCCATTCATACCTATGGATAGATACTTCTTCATCCATAGGTATGAATGGAAAAGTGAAAAATCGTTATCATTTAAGATATTTCCCTCTCTAATGATTTTTCACTTTTCCATTCATACCTATGGATAGATACTTCTCCATCCATAGGTATGAATGACAAAGTGGAAAATCGTCATCATTTAAGATTTTTTCCTCTAACGATTTTTCACTTTTCCATTCATACCTATGGATAGATACTTCTCCATCCATAGGTATGAATGAAAAAGTGGAAAATCGTTATCCATCCATAGGTATGAATGGAAAAGTGAAAAATCGTTGAAGAGGGGAAAATCTTGAATAGACGAACAAGAGGTCAGCAAGTGAGGCTGTCAGTAGGGCATGTGGGTGAGGTATTTGAAGTTGTGTGATAGATGCGACACGAAAGAGAGAAACAGAGAGAATGACGGATGTTAGTGTGACAAGTAAAAGCAAGAAGAAATTCTCTCGTGGCTGAGGAAGAGTGAACTCACCATTTGAATGTTGGGAAGTACGAAAGCACTGTGTTCGAGTAAGGTTGCTGCGGCTCGTGTTGACTACTTGCTTCTGCTGACATGAGATTTCTGCGAAATATTATGTTCCTCTTTCTCTCTTTCTCTCTTTCTCTCTTTCTCTCTTTCTCTCTCTCTCTCTCTCTCTTCGTACTTTCCTCCACCCCACATACCTTTTCCTTCCTTCTTCCTCCTCGACCTCCTTCTTTCTTCCTTGGCCATTGGCTCTACTTCTGCCTCATCATACAAGGTGCACGTGCATCGTCCCTTGACGATTCCACAATCCTGCCTCACTCTTTTGATCTTTTAATTGCTAATCGATTCGATTTCTCAGGAGGGGATGCTTCCAAAGAAGATGGAATTCATTTCGCATTTGGTACTTGTATTTTCGAAGATTCGAAGACTTGAAAAGTCTTAGGTAGACTTAGCGAAGTCGGTTGCTGGATTCAGGTGTAGGATCAATGTATTCGAAAATTATCACCTTAAAAGACAAAACCCTAACTGATTTTTGATCGATTACTAATAAAATAGGTTTTTAACAAATTGCATGATTTTTCAACGAATTTGTTACATTTTCAACTAAAAACGATCAATTTTTAACCCATAAGGGAATAGTTAAATTTCCAGTTGAAAATTTATTTTTATGAAAATAAATATTTAACAAAAAATTAAAAATTTCAACCATAGAAATGGATCTTCATCTAATAAAATTAATTTTTTTAACAAAGTAGTTCAACTTTCAATCAAGCAGTTAAATTTTTTATCAAGAGGATTAGTTTTCTACCAAAATATACCAATTTACAACAAATTATATCAATTTTCAACTAAAAATTTTCAATTTTCAATTAATAATTGAATAGTTAAATTTTCAGTTAAAACAATTGATTTCCAACCAAAAACGGACGAATTTTTAACAAAATAGTTAAATCTTCAACTAATAAAACCAATGTTTAACAAAGCAGTTCAACTTTCAAGCAAGTTTTTGAATTTTCAACTAAAAAAAAAGAATCCTCAATATAAAATTAAACAGTTAAATTTTCAACTAAAACCCATCAATATTCAACCAAAAATAGAATTGTTGTTACGTTTTCAGTTAGAAAAAATTAATTTTCAACCCAAAAAAGAAAGAATTTTCAACAAAACAGTTGAATCTTCAACCAATAAAATGAATGTTTAACAAAGTAGTTCGACTTTTAACCAAGTTGTTGAATTTTCAACTAAAAAATGTGTATTCTCATAGAAAAATTTAATAGTTGAATTTTTAACTAAAAAACATCAATTTTAAATCAAAAATAGAATCGTCATTACATTTTCAGATAAAACAATTAAGTTCCAACCAAAAAAGAACGAATTTTTAACAAAATAGTTCAATCTTTAACCAAATAGTACAATTTTCAACCAAAAGAGATGAATTCTCAAAGAAAAATTTAATAGTAGATTTTTTAATTAAAAAGAATGAACTTTGAACGAAAAATAGTTGGATTTTATTATTAGGTTATATTATTTTTTATTCAGATCGCATTTAAACAAAAAAAAGAACAAAAGGGGAAGTTTCTTCAAAACCGAGGAAAAAAGAAATTCTTTACAAAAAAGGTGAAAAAAGTTATTTCATCATCAAAACTGTTGAAGAACCATCTCTTTGGTTGAAAATTGCACTATTTTTATAAAAATTCGATTTTTTGGGGGTTAAAAATACTTTTTTTTTTAACTGGAATTTTAACTATTTCATAAGTGGTTGAAAATTGATAGGTTTTAGTCAAAAATTAAACAATTTTGTTGGAAATGTATGTATTTCGTTGCAAATTCGTCATTTTTTGGTAAAAAATTAATCTTCTTCTTCGAAAGTTCAACTGATTGGTTAAAAGTTTAACTTCTTTGTCAAAAATTCATTTTATTTTTTGAAGATCCATCTTTTTGATCGAAAAGTTAACTATTTTATTGAACATTCGATTTTTTTTAAAATAAAAATTGACTTTTTGACTGAAAATTTAACTTTTCCATAATTGGTTGAAACTTGTTCGTTTTAGTTGAAAATTCAACAGTTTGGTTGGAAAATTAAGTATTTTGTTTTAAAGTTGTCTTTACTTGGCAGAAAATTATTCTTCTTGATTCAAAGTTCAACTAGTTGTTCAACAGTTGAACTAATTTGTTAAAAATTCATTTTATTAGTTGAAGATCCATCTCTTTGCTTGAAAATATAATTATTTGGTTGAAAATTCGATTTTTTTTTGGTTAAAAATGTTAGTTTAAAATTAAACCATTTAGTTAAAAAATGAAATTCTTTTTTCATCTTTTCAGCTTAGGAATTACACTTTTTTGTTGAAAGTTCCTCTTTTTGGTTTTAAAATTGAACAATTGGGTTGCACATTTTTTTCTCTCTCAACTCAAACATCTTTTCTGGTTGAAAATTCAACTCTTGTAGAAAAGTCGTCCTTTTGGTAGGAAAATGCATCTCTCTCTCGGTAGAAATTTGATCTCTTTTGGTTAAAAATGCAACTGTTGTTGATTAAAGTTTAATCTTTTTTGTTTAAAAATTGGTCCATATAATTGAATATTTATCTTTGTAAGTTAAAAATTCAACTATTTGGTTAAAGATTCATCTGTTTTGTTGAAAATTCGGCCCTTTTGCTTGAAAGTTGACCTATTTGGTTGTAAATGCAACTGCTTGGTTGATAATTAATTTTTTTTCTAGAAGATTAAAGTATTTGATTGGAAATCCATTTCTGTAGGTCGAATATACATTCATCTGGTTAAGAATTCAACTTATTGTTGAAATTTTTTTCTTTTTTGTAGAAAATTAAACTATTTTTTTAAAAGTCATCTTTTGTGTTCGAAAATTCAACTGCTTTGTCAAAAATTTGTCTTTTTGGATTGAAAATTCATTTGGTTTGTAGAAATGTTCTTGGCTTAAAATTTATCTTCCTTGGTTGAAAATTTAACTATCTCATACAAAATTCGTCTTTTTGGCTAGAAGATTTAACTATTTGGTTAAAAAGGCAACTGCGCGTGGCTGAAGTTAATTTTTGTTTTGTTTGAAAAGTCGACCATTTGGTTGAAAATTCGTCTCTGTTTCTTGAAAGTTCAACTATTTGACTGTAAATGCAACTGTTTGGTCAAAAATTGATTTATTTGTTTGTTGAAAACTCAAATATTTGGTTGAAAATTTATCTTTTCGAGTTTAAAAGCCAACTATATTCTAAATTCATCTTTTTCGGTTTAAAATTCGACTATTTTGCTGAAAATTCATTTTGAGCGTTTTCAAATTAAATTCAATATGGTACCTATATATTACTTTATTTTTAAAGGATTTATTCTCCCATTTTCGTGTAAAATCGTCCCATTTTTCCTAGTTTGAGGGCTAGCATTTTGGACTTTGAAGTCGGTTAAAATATTATGTTTTTATGTTTTGTGTTTTACTTTTTAGACGTGCATCAAATGAAATCGAAGAAACAATTTTGACTTAAAATGAGGCGGTGGGTGCTCGTATTTCATCTGTAACGAGGAAAGTAGGAAGGAGTGGAGAAAGTGTTCAAAATAGCATGAAGTAGTTTTTGAACAGCCCCTTTATAAAAATGTACAGCATTTCGACATACATTTTTTAACTGCTGTTCATTGCGATTCAAAGAGCTAAAAGTTTCTTTCAATTGGTGTCAAAAGATCTTATAAGATCGAAAGGTTTTTCAATGGATGTCATGGAAGCATGTTATGTGCATCTTATAGTGCAAGAGTGTAAATCCCTTGACTCCGTTAGTTGATCGCTAATTTCATAAGAGATTTTTGATTGATATTGTTCATTCAAGGCCGAAGAAATCGTTATTTCATTACACATCATATAACACATTAGCACGTGGTTTCGCGTCACATGAACTGTGATGCAAAATGTAAATGTTCTCAAGTAGGTACGGATGATTCTCTAGTATAGTGGATTGCAGAGATTGGTGAGCAGATCGTTTTTACATGTTACCTTGCATCCATTCATATTGCACATCTAGGCTGTGACAGGAGATGGATTTCATCGCATTTGCACATGAAATTTATTGTTCTGTCAAATGACTGATCGACCAATCACAGATGTGAAAGTAACAAAAGACCAGAATCGACCTCAACTGATTCTCGAAATGAAATAGTGTAACTGTATATTTGTAAACTGCTAAACATGCACTCACAAATTGAATGTGCCAACAACTACTTTGGAAACTTTCTTATTCCCGGTGAAACTAGAAAAGGGATGTTGGTATCAAGAGATTTGGGTCAGCTTTTTCGCAGTTTAGATTGTCATGTCGCAGCGATCAATCATCAACTTAGATTATCAGATGCTTCAAGCATCCAAAACGTGTTGTAGAATAACTATTAAGAGCGAATTTATTCCTACTTCCAAATTGTTTTTTGGTCTAAAGGATAATAAACCCCCTTCAGAGTCAAAATTTTTTCTTCTATTTGATTTGATAAACGCCATTTAAACGGACTTCACAGTCAAAAATGCTAGTTCTCATAACAGAAAAAATGGGGTGATTTTTCATGAAACTAGGGGAATAAATTCTCTTAGATAACATTAATGTATGGGTACCATATTGAATGCTTAACATTTTAAATAAAAAAATATTGCCATATCAACAAAATAGTGGATTTTTCAACAAAAGAATATTAATTTAGAAAACAGTAGACTTTTAAACCCATAAAGATGAATTTTGATCTAAGAAAGATGATTTTTCAATCAAGTAGTTAAATTTTCAAAAAACAAAAAGGAAACGATTTCAACCATAAACAGTTGTATTTTTAACCAAGCAGTCGAATCTTCAAACGAAAAAGATGAATTTTCGAACAAGAAAAATGACTTTTTAACAAAATAATTAAATTTTTAATCACATAGTTGCATTCACGACCCACAAAGATACATTTTCAATGAAATAGTTGCATTCAAAATAATTAAGGATCAAATAAACAGTTGTATTAACAACTAAATGGTTAAATTTTCAACCAAATAGTCGAATTTTTAAACGAAAAAGATTAAACTTTAACAAAAAGCAGTTACATTTTTAACCAAAAAGGATTCAATTTCTATAAAAAGAGATGGGTTTTCAAACAAAAAAGACGATTTTTCTACAAAAGAGTTGCCTTTTCAACAACAAAATATTTCTCAGTCAAGAAAGAAAGAAAATGTACACCAAATGGTTGAATTCAAAAACAAAAAATGCGAATTCTCTAGAAAAAAGTTGAATTTTCAACCCCAAAATATGAATTGTCAACCAAGCAGTTAATTTTAAACCTAAAAGATTAATTTTAAAGAAAGCAGTTTAATTTTCGAACAAGAAAGATAAGGCTTTAACAAAATAGTTGAATTTTCAACCACATATTTGAATTTTTAATACAAAAAAATAAATTATCAACTAAACAGTTGTACATACAACAAAATAGTTGAATTTTTAAGCAAAAGGGACGAATTTTCAACAAAATAGATAATTTTTTTAATAAATAGTTGAATTTTCAAACAAATGGTAGAATCTTTAAACGAAAAAGATTAAACTTCAACTAAAAACAGTTGCATTTCTAATGAGGAAGATTAAATTTCTATCAAAAGAAATGAATATTCAAATCAAAAAGACGAATTTTCTACAAAAGAGTTCAAATTTCAACCAGAAAAGATTTTTTAGTCAAGAGAGAACAAAAGTTCAGCCAACTTGTTCAATTTTCACACCATGAAGACGAATTTTCTAGAAAACAGTTAAATATTTAACCCGAAAATATAAATTTTGAACCAAAAAGATTGCTTTCAAACAAATAGTTGAATATCCTACAGAAATAATAAATTTTAAACAAAGAAGTTTAATTTGTAAGCAAAAAAAAAACGAATTTTCTACAATACAGTTGAATTTACAGCACGAAAATATGAATTTTCAATAATAGAAGCTCATTTTTATCCAAATAGTTTAATTTTTATTTAAAAAACTATCAATTTTTAACCAAACATGAAATAATCAAATTTGAAGTTGAAAAATTCATTTTCAACAATGAAGAAAAATAAATTTTTGACGGAAAAGGTACATTTTTAATCAAGGAGTTGGATCTTTTACTAATAAAATAAGTTTCTAACAAATTAAATGATTTGTAAACGATTTTGTTAAATTTTCAAAAAAAAAAAATAATTTTCAAACCATACGAGAATAGTTAATTTCCAGTTGGTAAATTTTCAGTTAAGACAATTGATTTTCAACCAAAAAAGGACGAATTTTCATAAAATAGTTAAATCTTAAACCAATGAAATGAATATTTAAGAAAAAAGCTCAACTTTCAACCAAGTTCTTGAATTTTCAACGGAAATCCATCAATATTCAATCAAAAATAGAATCGATGTTACATTTTCAGTTAAAAAAAATCAATTTTCAACCCAAAAAAAAGAACGAATTTTTAACAAAATAGGTAAATCTTCAACCAATAAAATGAGTGTTTAACAAAATAGTTCAACTTTCAACCACGTTGTTGAATTTTCAACTAAAAAATATGAATTCTCATTGCAAAGTTTAATAGTTGAATTTTCAACTAAAAACGATGCATTTTCAACCCTTAAGGGTATAGTTAAATTTCCAGTTAAAAATGTATTTTTAACAAAAAACATATTTAACAAAATATTAAAAATTTTAACCATAGAAACAGGATCTTCAACTAATAAAATTAATTTGTTAACAAAGTAGTTCAATTTTTAACCAAGCTGTTAAAGTTTTTATCAAGAAGACTAAATTTTGTACCAAAATACACGAATTTACAACAAAATATATCAATTTTTAGTAAAATTGTTGAATTTTCAACTAAAAATGTTCTATTTTCAATCAATAGTGGAATAGTTAAATTTTCAGTTAAAACAATTGATTTCCAACAAAAAAAAAACGAATTTTCAACAAAATAGTTCAATCTTCAACTAATGAAATGAATGTTTAACAAAGCAGTTCAACCTTCAAGCAAGTTTTTGAATTTTCAACTAAAAAATAGGAATCCTCAATATGAAACTAAATAGTTAAATTTTCAACGAAAAACCATCAATATTCAACCGAAAATAGAATCGTTGTTAAATTTTCAGTTTAAAAAATTAATTTTCAACCCAAAAGAAGAATGAATTTTCAACAAAACAGTTAAATCTTTAACCAATGAAATAAAGGTTTAACAAAGTAGTTCAACTTTCAACCAAGTTGTTGAATTTTCAACTAAAAAATATGAATTTTCATTGCAAAATTTAATAGTTGAATTTTTAACGAAAGAACATCAATTTTTAATCAAAAATAGAATCGTTATTACATTTGCAGGTAAATGAATTAAGTTCCAACCAAAAAAGAACAAATTTTCAACAAAATAGTTAAATCTTCAACCAAATAGTAGAATTGTTAACCAAAAGAGATGAATACTCAATGAAAAAATTAATAGTCGACTTTTTAATTTGAAAAAATTAACTTTCAACGAAAAATAGTTGAATTTTATTATTAGGTTCTACTACTTTTTATTCAGATCACATTCAAACAAAAAAACGAGCAAAAGGGGAAGTTTCTTTAAAGCCGAGGAAAAAAAAAAAATTCTCTCAAAAAAGGCGAAAAGAGAGGAATAGAGGAAAGACCTATAAAAAAGGAGCAAAAGTGGAAGTCTCGTGAAACCCAGTGAAAATAGATAAATTATTTACAAAAAAGGGGGAAAGCGGATAATAGGGAAAATACCTATAAAAAACGAGAAAAACGGGAAGTTCCTTGAAAACAGGGGAAAAAGGAGAAATTCTCCAAAGAAAAGGGGAAAGACACCTGTCAGTGTCACGTAGTTTTTGAACGGCCCCTTACCTATACGATGTTTATGTTCGTGGATTCATTTTGATTTTGGCAATGTTTAATAAAATTCCTTGACTTTGTAGCATCATAGTGGTCCATGAACGCGAGAATTGGTCGCTTATCTTCTATACCCCGTGGGTGAACGATAAATCTTTCACCATCAATTTAATCTATTCCCCGAAAGCGAGTAAACGTCGTCTTGGTCGAATCGAGCTAAGAATATCTCTCAGGTGTTTCATATGCCTCATGCACGAGGTTCGCCCCTTTTTTCTCTCACCTTCTGAGAGGATCCATCGCGACATGCAAGACCTGTCTTCAGTTTCCAGTTTCAACACCTTAAAAACCCCATTTCGGCATTTCAAACACCCTGTCATTAGCGATTTTGTCCGCTTGTTTCGAAGTACCTACAGATGATGCTTCAGTCATGTTTTGTGAAATTACCAACGAAATATCCAGATTCTAGGTCGGGGATCCAATTCAACGCTCAGAAAAATGTTTGTTCGAGTTAAACAAATCCTTTCCTTGATATAGGGTCAAACAAATATTTGATTGATGCAAACAAATTTTTCTTTAATTGAAGTAAAATGATTCTGCTTTAAGCACACCATTTTGTATCTCAAACCAATTTTATTTGAATCAAATGAAGTCTGTCTTTGATATGGGGTCAAAGAAATGTTTGCTTGGTAAAAAAAAAAAAAATTCTACGAGAAATAACTTTGAAAAATTACAACTTTCAAAGAATGGCTTTATGAACATCGAATTAATTAAAAGAATTAAACATTTTTTACGATAGGTATTTAATGAATTTTAATAGAAAACTGTGCCCTTAAAAAAAAATTACAACTTCTAAAATTATTAGTTTACGAAAAAATTTTATGTAAAAGTTTTAACTCAACATTTTATGCAGTTTTCCATTACATGTGAACATCTTCCAGCAATGGGTTTACAGACTTCACAGTCTTTCCCCGTTTTTCTTGTTTTTTAACTCAAATGCAAACTGAATTAATAGAATTCAAGAAAATGATTTTCTTTTTGTTTGAAAATTAATTTTTTAAACTGAAAATTTAACCATTTTATTTTTGGTTGAAAATTTAACTATTTTGTTGCAAATGTTTTTTTGTTGAAAATTATATTTGTTTGGGGTTAAAAGTTGAACTATTTTGTTAAGTATTCATCTTTTGGATAGAAAATTCTATTATTTTGGTAGAAATTGCGGGTATGTGGTTGAAATATAAATTTTTGTTTAAACATTCATAGTTTTGGTTAAAAATTCAACTTTTATGTTGGAAATTTATCTCTTCTGCTTGAAAGTTCAACTATTTAATTGTGAATGCAACTATTTGTTTGCTAATTATTTTTTTTTTCAATTCAACTATTTGGTTGGCAAATCATATTTCTTGGTTGAAAATGCTGTTTTCGCGTTCAAAAGTCAACTCTTTACTGAAACATTCGACTTATTAGTTTGAAAACTCAAATCTTTCGTTAGAAATTCACATCTTGGTGGAAAATTAATCTCTTTTAGTTAGAAAGTCAACTATTTTATTGAAAAAGCAATATATGTTTCGACTTGAAATCTTTACCCTATTGCTTCTTCATAGAGTGAGGTTTGTAATTATCTAAATTTTCAAAACTACTTCTTTGACATATTTCGATATAATTTGACCCTAGGAGCTCGAAAATACAATTTTTGTAATTTCCGTGTGTGTGTAACTTTTCTCTGTTCGTCATATCTTGAAAAGTAAAGGATCACGAAATGATGAAGAAATTTAGACGAATTGTTGCTTCCATTGATATCCAGGTCTGATAGGATTTTGAGCTAGATCGGCCATTTGGAAGTGTTTCTTTTTTAGTTCGGAGATTTTCAAAAAAGATGTTACCTTGTTTATATGAGAAAAACAGTAATCACCCAATTGGAGAACCTGTCATGACCTACCACAACCTACCAATATCGTTTTTAATTTTTTTAACAAAATATGTATCCTGTTTATAAGTGAATTTTTCTATATTGTGAATATAACAGTAGGGGAGAGTGGGGCTAAGCCATCACTTTTTTTTCAAGTCGTTTTTTAATTGAAAACAAATTTGGTTTGGAAACGTATTAGGTATTGTTGGATCGAGAATTTAGTTGTCTACAAAATGTTGCTGTTGATTTTGAAGTACAAAGCTTTGTTTATCAATTATTCGAAAAAAATGAAGTGATGGAAAATCTGTTGAGAGAAAAATCGTCGGGCTAAGCCGACACCCCCCTGGCGCTAAGTCGACATTTGACTATAATGTTTGAAGAGAGAAAAGGACCAATTGTTTAAATGTTTATTATTGTAGCCAATTAAATTTTCGATTCAATAATACCTAATGAATACCCAATGAATAGACGAAAGTTGTTCACCAAAATAAGATAGATTTGAGCATTTGTTTGGCGAAGCAGAAGGAGCTTTAACAAAAGAAAATTCACAATTACTAAATCTCAGTTCTCGACGGTTTGATCTTTAATTTTGAAAGCCCTACGCAAAAATGCGCGCGCCTTGGGTCCTGTATTTTCGACGAGCTTGTCATTTACTTCACTATCGTCAATGTAGGTTAATGTCGAGTCAGCCCCAGGTACTCGGTCTCGACTTAGCCCCACGCGTCAATTTTGTATATTAATATCTGAAAAACATTTAAAATCATCGGAAAATCAAAATTTAACAACAAATTCATGC
The DNA here is from genome assembly GCA_011634705.1 of Andricus grossulariae. Classification (NCBI taxonomy): domain Eukaryota; kingdom Metazoa; phylum Arthropoda; class Insecta; order Hymenoptera; family Cynipidae; genus Andricus; species Andricus grossulariae. The sequence goes on from JAABKJ010000173.1 coordinate 18,509, forward strand.
TCAGCACCTATTTTCACGTAAGATGAACATACCTGAATTATAGTTGAGGATGAGGCCACGAAACTCCGTCGATAAAGATAGGGCATTAGGGCCCACTTTTATTAAAAAAAGTAAGTTTACACGGTTTATATTTTTATATAAAAAAGAAAGTGTCGACTTAGCCCCACTGTCGATTTAGCCTGGCTTTCGACTTAGCCCCACTCTCCTCTCCTATATTTGATGTAATTGTTCGCTTCTTCGAGACGCGTGGAATGATCTACTGACGATATTTCGACGACCATTCTTGATTAATCAATAGCGACTTATAAAGTGAAAAAAAGTTACAAATATTGAAATTATCCACTTTTTTATTTTATTAGAGAAAATCCTCCTCCTATGAGGAAGCAAATTAATTTGATGCCTCTGGGGAAGCAAAATGCTCACAAAAAGAGCACAATTAAATACACCCATAGAATACATCCATAGTACTTCGCAGCGGTATTTGCACTGTTTTAAAAGCATTTTTGGCTGTGATATCTGGGTTTTACCATTAGGGTGGTTCAACAAAAAATATAAAACGCACTCGCCTACGACTCGAACTGAAAAATTACACGAGTCGTAAAAAGTCCCCTCCCCCTTAATGCATATGATATTTTTTATAACAAACGCATGATTTCAGATTTCTCTTCAGGGAGCAAAAAGTAGAACTTAAGCCCAGCTTTATATCCACGTAAGTAGTCTGAAATCATGCATGTGCTCAATTTTTAGAAATTTTTATGGATTTTCAATTGGAATTTGTGTAGGACAAAATCTTATTTTTATGGACCTCATAAAACTAAAATATATTTTACAAGCACTGGAAATTATGCTCAAAACTTTTTGAGCCTCTAAAAATGTTCTCACACACAAATAGTACATATAAAAAATTGAGAAGGCTTTAGCAATTCAAATGCTGGCAAGATCTTTATTTAATTTATGCAGTCTGGACATTTTTATTACTTAAGTCTTCTAAATTTTTGCAGATACTTTAGGTGTGAGAAAGTTTCCAGAGGCTCAAATAATCCTAGAATAATTTCCAGTGATTTAAAAATTAATTTAATTAATAATAATTAAATTTAAAATATTTGTTGAAGGATTTGATTAAATCAGCTAAAATTTCTGTTTGCTTGCCGTTACTCACGCATATATTTTTTTTAATTCCTTCTTGGCCGAGTTTTCTAATTCTCCTGAGTTTTATTTAGTTTTTTTACATTACTGGAGGTAAAAAAGAGCTTTCCAATTTTTGGTGAATTTTACTCAATCGTTTTCTGAGAGATAATTCCTATTTAATCCACTTCTGCTTTTGAAAAAAAAATTTCTTGTATAAATATGAGAAGAATTTTTTATGGTACTTGAAAACTTTCCTGTAAAACCAATACACTAGGAAAAAATTGGCAACACGCAGGAATCGAAATCGGAAAAATAGCGAACTTTTAATTTCCGATTTCGATTCCTGGGCCTTGGCGATTTTTTTCCTAGTTAATTATTTTTGTGTGTGTAAAAATGACAAATGACTTACGTACAAGCAAAAGGAATGACAATAAAATTATGGTAGGCATGACTGAAAATAATTTTACCTTTATTTTCTTTAGAATACTATTCCTAAAAGTGAGAAAAACGCCTTGCATGATTATAAATGACCTTTTCAAAGTTAAAATGTTTGAAGTTCATAGAAAGCTACCTTTATATTTCTTTAAACTACCCTTATGAACGATAGTTCTTTTTAATTCAAAGACAATTTGAGTTCCGTTTTTGGACCTTTGAACAACCCTTGATAAAAAGAAATTGTAAAATACTGTCTGCTTACGAAAAGTGAAATAAATACCCTCTTGAAAAAATGAACAGTTATATTCTATTTCTTTTGCTTCCCCGCGAAGGAAGCTTTGTAATGGTAAAAATTTCAAAATATTTTAATTCCTTCAATTAAGCGTCCCGCAATTGAAAAATGTATATTTTTAAAATAGATTTTTTGTAGAAAACCTTTTTTTATTCACATAATTCAAAGTTGATGCAACAATGTGAAAGATTCCTTGACTTGAAAGGAATCAATTGACCTATAATATTAATAGATTTGATTGATGAGTGAGGAAAATATGGTCATTTATCATATTTGAAAAATCTGTTTTTTTACAATACAACTTTTTTGTAACATAATTCAAAGTTGATGCAAGAACATAAAAGATTCGTACACTTCAGACGAATTGATTGACCTATAATATTAATACAATTCATTAAAAATTAAGGAAGTGCTGGTCATTTATAGTATTTGAAAAATCTCTTCTCTTACAGTCAAACTTTTTATTCACATTATTCAAAGTTGATGTAAGAATAAAAAAGACTCCTTGATTCGAGAAGAATTGATTGACCTAATTGCCTAATTATCTGACATCCTAGTAAAACATTTAGGCACTTTTCTCAAAATGATGGTATTTTACCATTTTATAAATTGAGGATGGTTTGAATGAACAACAACGGAACTCGAATTTTCTTTGAATTATTGATAAGACTATGCAATATCTGAAAAATGTTTCTGAAGTCATCCTAGGACTTTTCTTATAAGAAATTATGTGAAGAACTGTGAACGAAGCCAAATACCCTTCTAAAAGGTAGTTTTTAATAGTTACAGAGTAGTTTTTTTTCATTGACACACATTTTATATTTTACAAGGTAATTTGAGTATTTTATTGTATTAGTTATTGCTATAATGTAAGTCCTTTATCATTTTTACACCAACAAATGAATAAATAACACTTTTTGGCGTTTAAAAGCCTTGGAACACGGGTTATTAAACATTTTATCAATTTATAAAAAAAACTACACAATTACCAAATTACCAACTAAAAGACAACAAAAGAATTTTTTTTTTCATCCACAATTTGAAGGTGTAACTTTCAACACTTGTTTATGTATTCGGCAAAACATAAATGTAACACGATCATCGTCACTGCAAAATGTGAAAATTCAAACCAAATAAGGCAAAAAGAGATACATTACCCTGTTTTTTTGTTGGGAAATACTTGACCTGAGGTCATCCCGATCCTCCTTAAAAAAGCACGAAAAATTTCTTGTTCTTACTAAAATTTTCTCCTCTTTTTTATATGATTTACTACTCTCAAAAACAACTATATTATAATAAGGGGTCACAGTCAGTCCCCTATTCCCCTTTTCTCTCCATTTTTCGCTAAATCCTCTATAATCCCTATATTTTAGAATGTTGTCCATTTTTCTCCCTTTTCCGTTATTTATTATTAGCTTAGAGAAACTACGATTACAAAGAAAAAAAAAATAGTCAAAGTAGCCGCCGAGCTCCTACAAGTAAGGATTTCGTAGCTTTAGGTGCTTATATTTTTGGTCCTATGTTAATTTTCGACCTTATATCAATTTTGGGCCCTATACGAAATTTGGACTCTATACCAATTTTTGGCCCTACGTCAATTTTGGACCCTATGTCGATTTTGGGTCCTATGCCAGTTTTGGGCCCCAAGTCCATATTGAGTCGTATGACGAACGGATGGGCAGACACCCGACATAAACTATACATAAGGGTTTCGCCTGGGGCTACGAAACCCTAGAAAGCAAAGGCATATTGTCGACAACTTTTTATTTTATTTTATTGTACAAAAAAGTGGTGCAACGATATGTCTCAAAAATTTGGCAATCATTGTTGTTGAAAACCTAATTGGCTTTTCATTACGTGAAGTTGTGTCGTATCTTAAATTTGAAATTTTGAAAATTAGGACTATGAGAAATCATAGAAAACCTAATGCAAATTGAGAAACATTTGTGCTTTTTAAATATTTTTTCGCGGTTTAATTACAACTTTCAAATTATCTAATGAATTATTGAATATATTATACATGTCTTATGTTAGTGCTGATTAACTATTAACCGATATCGATATGTTTTAAAAAATAAAGCATTAACATTAAATGCTTCAGAATAAAAATTAACCTGATTTTTCAATTTCCTTCTGGGGACTTAATTATTTAAACAAATAGAACACACAAATTATACATTTTACCAATATTATTTTCTTCCCCTGAAGAAAAATGCAAAATTGAATAATTGTGTATCAAAATGAATGTACATTTACACCAGGAACATAAATATTTAGCCTAGGGTTCAACGAAAGTGTTAGAAACAAATTATATAAACAATTACTTTGATGCGGTGCTCAACCACAGAAGAGAAAATTTTTAAAGTACAAATGCCTGAATTTCCCACAAGACTAATGGGCAGAATAAAAAATAACGAGGAATATAAACATTTTAATATAAACATTTTAGCAAACAAATTGTGAATTTTTTTATTTTGTCGATCTCACGCGTTTTTTTTCTCATCAAACTACTTTGAAATTGAAACGCTAAATATTGTTATTGTTAATCACAATATTATAACAAAAATTAAATATAGCAGGTACCTCATTTGCAATGTTCCACCACAAAAGTGTGTCACCAACTTACAATTTTTATTTTAATAGTAACAATATTATAATCAAATATTAAATTAAGAATTTTTTAACGGAGAATTTCTTCTATTAGGTCATATTGCGGGCAACACAATGTCAATGTTCAAACAACAAAGTGTATCACATACTTTTAATTATTTTTTGTTCTTCCGTTCTTATTATTTGTATGTCTCTTGATAGTTTATTGTTAATAGTCAATAACGTTATAATTCAAATTTTTATCTTGAATCTCGTTGAACTTAGCTTCTAACATGAACTTTTCCAGTAATAAAAATAATTATAAAAAAAAAATATTTTGTTTTTAACGGACTACATTTTTTGATTGCAGTTTAATAACAATACCTACTTGTAATAATTATTGAAAAATTTACTTATTGAAATCCCACTATCAAGATGCATTCGAATAATTACAACGTAAAACTTGCTTATTCAGCTGTGAAATAAGCTATAGCCGACCAGTTAATAATTTGTTATTAATATTAAAAACAATAGCAGTTAGGAGTAAGTGACATATTTTCTTGGTAAAACATTACCATTCAGCTACTTGCAGCATGATTCAGTAACAAAAAATAATTTTTCCATAAAAAAATGGTAAATTTAGTATTTGCTTATAATATTGTTTGCAATATTTTGTTTGGATCGTTCTATGTTTACAAATAATAATTTTCGATTTATTTCATGTCGTTTGATGAGAAAAAAGCAGGGAGATCTACAAAATTAAAAAATGTACAATTTGTTAATTAAAATATTTATAAGAATAGTCATTGTTAATTTATGATTATTTTGTATTCTAAACGTTACTTCTGCGGGAAATTTAGGCATTTGTACTTCAAAAAAAGTTTTTTTCTGCTGTTGAGCACCGCTTTCAAGTAATTATTTATATAATTTGTTTATAACGATTGATTACAATCGAAAACTAAATATTTATGTTTCTGAAGTATATTTATGTACTTTCATTCTGATACATAACGATTTCATTTCAATTTTTCCTTCATTAAAAAAAAATATTGGTAAAATGTCTAATTTGGACGTTCTATTTTTTTTAAATTATTAAGTCCACAGAATTAAATAAAAAATTAGGCCTAATATTTTTCTGAAGTGAATATTTTTTATTGAGAACATTTGAGAAATAATGCCCCATATATGCAAGTAGTAGTAGAAACCATTCATAACAGTAACACCTACTGTTTGCACTTTAAAAGTATTGTTGAATGATTCAAAAATATTTGTTAATGATGGCAGTCTTAAATACTCAAAATTCACGATTTAAAATAATTTATTTAAGTTTAATGACAATTTATGATGTATAAGAATATTGTTATTGCTGTGTAGCTTTCGGAGGATAATTGAAGTGTGGTAGTACATAGCTAGATAACCAACATTTTTATCGAAAATGATATTTATTGCATAAAAAATGTAAAAACATTAGGTACACCTTGTGGTACAAGGATTTAGTATTGGTATTTCTTAAAATTATTGTAATTCAATGAAAAAATTTTTTTTCTTATTTTTAGCAAAAAATATCTGGCATACTGTTATGTCGCGATCTTTAATTTAGCTTTTTTGGCACAGGATAATTTTTTTGAATAAAACCTTTTTTATTCTCATTTAGTACCCCCATATCTCGGGAAAAAGTTTTTATTTTAAAAAAAAAATTAAAAATTCGATTTTTAATCGCTATTCAAAGCCTATTTTGAGCAGCCATGAATTTTAATGATGATGATTTTAATCTTAAAATTATCGATCGATTTTCTCGTAATTGGCTAACTTTTTTACATCAAACTTTTTTCATCCGTCTTCAGATACTTAATATCTCGGGAGGATGTTTTTATTTAAACTGAATTTTTTATCGCAATACACAGCCGAGCCTACTCGAATTTTATGTTAGTACCACACTGATATTGTCAACTTTACATTAATTTTCTTGAGCCTAGATAACATTTTTTAATCAAATTGTTTTGGTCTCAATTCGGCAACACTTCAACTTGAGAGTAGACTTGTTTCATCTTTAAATAGAGATATCGATTTTACAGAATGCTTTATCGCTCCCCTGAAAAATTACCATTTTGTTGGTTATCTAGTTCTGTACTGCCACCCATCAATTATAGGTGTAAGTACTAAGTTTAAGAACCCTTTCCACCAATGAAAAAATCGTTACAATCAAGTAAAATCATGATTATCTCATTATTTCAAATTCAATGACAATTTACGATGTATACGGATTTTTTTATTACGAATTTTATCGTGAACATAAGATATATATTTTTTATCTGTAACTTTTTATGGGAGATCTGAAGACCAAACTACAACTTTTGGACCTCGTCCGAATTCGAAAAAAAAAAATTTCTGCTCCGCCCTACTGTACATTTAAAAAAATTAATAAAATCCTTCTTAATAAGCTGATTTGTACCGTAAATCTTGACAATGATAAGGTCTCGTGCTGCACATTTCGTTGCACTAAATCTTGGCAAAAGTTTGTACACAATGCAGTGTGACACAGGCTAGTAAGATCGGGTTGGTGTGGCCTTAATGAGGTACTTCGAGCGGGAAGACCGGCCTGAAGCTCGCGGCCCTCACTATAAGAACCCCTGCCCCACCTAACTGCCTTCCATTCAGTAGCAAGGTAGTACTTACGTGCTCTCCCGTCTAGCCGATCTCTATCGCGATAGTATCTCGCAGATACATATACAGCCACACAACCCTGGATCCAAAACCATTCATTTGTTCCTCCTCAGGTATACAATCCTAGTATTTTCCCAACCACATTATCACCAATCTGATTCAGCATCCTTCCCAAAGATCTCGAAGAAGGCTCCTCCTCATACTGTAAATTCTTTCCAAACACCGATCTTTCTTTCTTGATCGATCATTTTCTTCTCCCTCGTTCCACTTCCCTCTCCTGCTGCTTCTTCTTCTTGTTCTTCTTCTAAACCCCACTCCTGAGAAGGTCCTCCATTCAGACACCTCGTTCTCTTCAACCCACCCTGCTTATTCGCCCCTTCTTTCCCCTTCTTTCCTCTCTCACAACTTTTTGACCATCTCTCCCTTCTTTTCCCCTCCTCTCACCCTCCCTCTATCAATCTCACTCTTTCTCTCTGCTTCCCCGGCTTTTTCGCGACCGCTGCTCTTCGCAGTATTGAAAGCGATTTTCGCGAAAAGGAGTACCTTCAGTCAGGAGACAGTTGGATCTCTGTCTCTGGAAGTTCCTCCCCCTGTTGGTGATAATCCGGGTGACGTTGAAAAGAAGACGCTTCACCGGGGGGGAGGGGGCAGAGAAGAGCAATGAAAGGCGCAAGAGAGGATATGACAAGTATGTGATTTTACGCGAAAAAGACTCTCTACTCGGTGGTATTTCTAACGGTACACGTGCTTTGGCAAGTGCTTTCGTATCGCGAGCTAACCGCGCAAGACGCTCCTAGTGAGTACGCGAGAAACTTGGACCCTAGCTACTCGCAGTATCCAGGAAGATTTTCAAACATCGTAGTATTTCGTACAATAACCTTCGTGATACTTCACGAGCCCACCGACCTTCTTCAAGAAGAAATTTCGATTCACCGAGAGAAAAGACCTTGACCTAGTGCAGCACAGTATTTGCGGAGAACTTGGAACGCGCCCTTGACCGGAAATCATGACTGACGTTGTGTTTTGGCTGCTGTGCACCTGTGCAGCAATCCTGACGATGATACTCAAATTTGCACCGAAATCAATGAAGAGAGATGATCAGAGAAGGGATTCAAAGTTATCATGTCTTGCAAGGGGAGAAAATGTAACTTTTAAGGCTGATGGATTGAATGAAGGGAGTGAAGCTGATGGGATGATGGGGAAAGTTTTGAAGGGCCCTAGAGCTTTACCAATAATTGGAAGTTTGCATCTACTGAGAGGACCCGGTGGTCCGTTTGAAGCCTTTACGAATCTGGCGAAATTGTATGGTGACATCTATCAAATTCAATTGGGTGTTGAAAAATGCGTCGTTGTTAGCAGTTACGATTTGGTAAAGGAAGTCTTGATCACAAAGGGGAACCACTTTGGAGGCCGTCCGGACTTTATACGCTTCCATAAACTTTTTAGCGGGGATCGCAATAATTGTAAGTATTTTTAAATCTTTTTCCATGCTGTTTAATTTTGATTTAAAAGAATTTTTATATTTAGAGACACTTTCATACATCTGAAATAAAAGAAGGATATCTGCAAATTCAGACTTTTTTTTAGTTGACACATTGAAATACACCAAATTTTTATCCATATTGGTTTGTTTTGTGGCGGCTGACGAAAGATATATCGCATCACTTATTTCTTTTATAACTTTATTGAATAAAAAGATCATTTAAAAATCCGATTTGAAACTGATGTACTCGCCGTTTTTAATGTTACATAAATGCTTATGGAAGTGACATCCATTTGCCTAACTTCTATATTCTTAAAATTGAAAGACACCTTTTAGAATTTGGGAAATTTGACAATTGTTTTTAATGGCGTATACCCTTATGCGGCACATAAGTGATTTAAAAAAATATAATTAATATTTTCTTAAGGTTATGTTATTAATAAACGTATATTGCAGAAAAAGGAGTTTTCCTTCCATGAAAAAAAGTGGAAAACAATTTTTTACTTAGGGGCCGTTCAAAAAATACGTAACAATTTTTCTGTAGTAAGTGTGTGTAATAACATTGGCGTAACGCTCGTGGTGCCCCCCCCCCTCTTCGAAGGCCTTATGCATTTTTCGAACGCCCCTTAATAATGATTATTGGCAATAAGAATTTTGTACAATTTTTATTCTTATAAATTAAAAATTCCCCAATAATTCTGTATTATATTTTTCATGAAATTAATTTCTCATTCATCAACTAATATTTCCCAATTAAAAAAAAATATATTTCAAAATAATTTCGGACATAATTTTAATAACAAATATCTTTATTTTTCATTTAATATTCTAATTTATTTAAAAAAAAATTATATTTGGTGAAGTTGTAGAATCGATTAACCATGAAATAAAAGGTTGATTCTTAAGATGGCAATTATTTTATTATAAATTATGTACGGTTGAAAATAAAAATTTTTGTCCGTAATCATTATTTTGTTGTAAACAATTTATTCTGAATTTTTTCCTAAAAAGGAAACTATTTTGGTTCAAAACAGTGTTTCAAAGTGTTTAGTAGTAAGGTGTTCCCGAAATTAAATGAAGCTTGTCCAACTTATTAAATTAAATAAGCTTCACAACTCAAGTTAGATTGGAATGAAAGGGAAACGTTATACGCCTTAATTATTTATAAAATACTGCAGTTTGCTTAAAAGTTAGCTTGACTTTAAAAAATGTCAAATTTGTTAAAATTCTGTAATAATTATCAGTGATTCATGTTACATAGGCAATTTTCAAATACCTTGTTATAGATTAAGATGAAATCCATTGTTCTTAAGTCACGGATTCGATTTTTTAATTTGTGAGAGAAGTTTTTTTCTTATGTTTGATTGTGTGGCATGATTCCTTCAAAAATCATTATAAACAAATTACAATAATGATTTATTATCATTTTGTAATTTCTTATTATCTACAAAGAAAAAACTAGGAATATCATTTTGTTTCAAGTCATTTTCTTGCAAACTCCATTTGCACTTCAGGTATGTTAGCTCTTTTGATCAATGTGAAAACTGAAAAACAATTGAATTGCCTTCAATTTTCGTATTGCTCAATATGAACCAATCATGGTTTAATTTTGTTTCAGTTCATTTTGATGCCGCTTCTTTGTTTAAATCACACTTTTTTTGTGTAATATAGGTGGTACCTAGTATTTTTCTAAATCGGAATGTGGTTTTCAGTTTACAATTTTAAGGATTAGGCAAACACGAATTTTATAATTAGAGATTATTGATTTTTAATTTGATTTCCTAATGATTTTTTATGTCAAGCAGTATTTTCAAATTAGTTATTAAGACACTATTCTTAAAGATTATTTTTAAAAAATGAGAAGAAGTGATAACTGAAAATGCAAATGTGCTGTTATTGCACCCAACCGCTTATCTCGAGAGATCGAACGTGAGTTAATAATTCTGAATGACTCAAACATTCCATGGTATCAAGTGAATACATTCTAATAGATTTTTTAAATTATTGAAATTAATCTGTGCAAAGAGTCGTTAATGAAATCTCCAACTTCCTTTCATTCTCACCCTAATGCTCTGGGTACGTCATACATAGATTATTTAAAGCAACGGCATTGCACTTTATGTTCCACATCCTTTGTGAAGTATTTTATATTCTTCTCCAAGACGCTGATTAAATATGATCCTATTTTGTTGTATTGTACAGCGACTGCATACCTATGTCCAGACACTTTCTCAGTGCTGAGAGTTTTGTTTTTATAACTACCTAAAACAGGTTGAGAACATCCAATCTTTGATAGTTCTAATTTATCTACAAGCAATTGAAAATCTTCCGGCAAAAACCGGTCAGCAGGAGATCTAGTTGGCTGCAGGATACTAGGGCAAGCACATATATCAGGGAGAAGCTATAAAACAGTTGATCAATGGCTGACGCAAGGTCTTTAATTTCACTTGTAACTGTCATTTTCAGATTAAAATCATCACGACTTTCGCAATACACTGTCCAATTAGAATCTTTCTCTGGCATTAGTCCTGTGGAGAATTTCTTTACACTTTTTGAGATACTGCGCATGTATATCTCAAATGTATGGTGTCTTTCATCCTTTAGGTTTTGGTATTTTTTCACTAAAAATATTATCACCATCGATTAAAACTAGCGCTGATAAGAACTTAATGTTATTTTGGACAACGCAAATTGCTTCTGCTATTGATCAGTATTTGTTCACGTTTCTTAAGTGAAGAATGCAGAAATTTAATCCACATGTCCATTCACGCGTGAGCAAAGAAATTACTGCAGTAATGACCTCATTAAACGTTAATCGATGTGCATTCGCGTTCTTAAGAAAAAGAGAAAGATGCTGTGCCTCGGGAGAGAGAACAGAGGGTCATGTTCGTTAGAATCAGACGAACTGACGTCATCAGGTGGTTTCGCATTGCGGAAGAAGTTCCGTATAGTGTATGCGGACATGTTTCCACGTTGCCGCCTTACTCTCACGTACCAGATATCTGTCTGATATAATAGTCTGGTGATTACGATGGAACACGATCTTCAGTCGTCTCGAGGCTCTTCTCGAAGATCTAAAGAGTAAAAATAGGAGACGAAGTGAAAGGAGAGAACTTAAGTCACGACAAAGAGATAAACCCATCCATGCCCACCTGCATGTCATTGTCAGTATTTGACATACGTGGAAGAAACTATGTGGCTCATACTAAATCCTCAAGTATCATTTGTCATCCGAAGTCAGATCAAAACGCTGCAAACAGTTGTAAAGCGCATTGAAAGTTGACAATGTGTTTTGGTTTTCAGTGTAACGATTGCCAAATTTTTGTAACGTTTTGATCTTCTTACAATTAAAAATGATCATTTTGGATTTGTATTAGTATATTCGTTATGGACTAGGAATGGACAATTAGCTACGCTACCTTTACCAATGGCTTCTTCTTGATTCAGCATAATCCTCAATCTTAGGAACGTATGTGTGGAGCAATATATTCTTTTGCGGAAAGAAGACCAGAAAAGTTTTAACATGGGTTCCTTCAAAGTATTTATAGAACAGTAGCCTATGATATGATAGTTTATGTTGTCCAAGGTTTTGTTACAGACTAGTTTTCCCTTAACTTCCTTATAGTATGTGTCGAGATAAATATGACTTTCTAGAGTCTACAATTTGCTAGAAGCTTCTTGAAAATCAATGCCTGCATAGAAAATGATCATCTACATTTCGCAATGTGGTGAATACATGATCTTTTTTTAACTTTCTAATAACGGTTAGAGCACGAGTTCTATTACGTATTCGATGTTCTGCATTTTTTATGCAAGACGCAGTTGAATCAAGGTGAATCATGATTTTCAAATTTAGTGCAAGAACGAGGTCGGAGAACCTGTTAGTTGTGAGTAAAGATTAGCTTGTTTTTTTTACTACATTCATTGTTTACAAATCGACCTGTCAATCGTTTGTACCTTTTTTGCCTTCTCTTTTTCTTTGCTTTCGAAAACGAGCTTCATCATTCGTTCGTCGACTCCTTGAATTGACCATTATCTGCGATGAACTTTGTTTACGTGTTCGATGACCTACTATTCGCTTCGTTCTTCCGGGTGATCTCTTTTACCTGTCAGCCTGGCAACCATTAGATAATATCAGACTGACGAAGCAACCAGGAATTTGAATACGACTGTATTAAGTGTTACACAGTTTGCTGCTTCCCTGAATAATTCCTCGATAATCGTAAGTGGTTTGGGTATCTCAGACGTTTCTGGATTTCCCTGTTGGCTCTGCAAATGGATTGCATAAGCTGTTACAAAAATTTTTAAAAATTGACTTCGCACAGAACATTTTTCTTTCTTGAAGGTATTTCTGTTTCTTTCTTCTTTGTATCTTTATGTTTTAAAATATTTTTAACGAAAGTTATATGTGGGTCTCTTTCCATACTTGATTTTGGAGATCGTTAAATTTAAATCCGTAATTGTTGAAGACATAAAGTTCTTGCTCATTTTGTATTCATTAAAAAAATAACTGATGCTCATTCAATTTCTTTTAGACAGGTTTTTAACAAGATTAATCCAACTATCACCGGCTGCCTCACTCTTTCCATCATAAGGGTTTCAAATTCTTTTCCTTGATCCTTATCGACAGTTTATTCATTTCTCATTTCTTATTCTTTAATTTTTGCTTTCAAATGTTAAGAATAATAAACAATCAAGAATTCAGGGTAATAAAATAACTTGTAAAGGGTGAAGCTATTAGCGGACATGCATACTCAAATAAGAAAGCCAGAAGAGATGACGTGGTGCGACTGGTTATCGGTATAAACTCGTAATACTGGGAGCAGGAAGCGAAGCCTGGAGAGTGACTTGACAGTCGAATTAACCACTTCTCCGAATGGTCCGATGTATCTGCTCTCGCGCAACTTAAACTCGATCTCGATAACGATCCCGATCATCGAGCGAAGACTCTTATTTTCCGTTCATTCTCGATGCGTAAGCGTAAGAGTATGAGAAAAAGGATGAAAGACACGCCAAGAATTTTGTTCGCGGTAGTGGGTATCGAAAATCGAGAAAGTAATTCCAAGAGACATTGGCCCAGGTGGTAGGAAATTTTGTTGATTCGAGGAAGTTCAAGGTCAAGGTTACTCCGAGTCATCCCACCTTTCACTCCCTTCTATATCATCTCTCTAGCACTACACGTGCGTATTTTTTTAACTTTCGAACATTAAAAAAAAAGTAATAACACTTGTTACTACTTCGGTAGTTGTGTGCAAATTCTAGTCAAGTCAAGTTAAGCTCATTATTGTTTAATCATATGCTGAGCTAGTATAATTTTGAGTTGAACTTGATATTAGAAAACTGAGTCTACTGGATAAACCTCGACTTCAGTAATTGTTATAAATTTCTAACATTTTGAACTTAGAATGAACCTCCTAGGTTGAAAAAAAAGTCACCGAGGGATTTTTGAAGTTGGAATTTTTAAAAGCCCGTTTTTCGTCAAAAACGCATCTAAAGTTGGCGAGTGCCATTCGCACACGTGATAAATTTTGTGTTCTAGCATAAAAATTACCCACTTTCGGTCACTTCTGGAACACAAGAATGTCACCAGATAGAGCATAGATTGAACTGATTAAAGTATGAGTTCCCATAAAAACCACAAAGTCGATACTTTACACTTTGTTAAAAAAAATGCAAATATCTCTTAAACTACAATCGATAAAGTGGTACCTTTTCATGTAGAATGACACATGAAATGTTTCTTATTAAAGTTTGTTTATTTAGTACTTATTGATGTGAGGCCCAACAGAATAGAGTAATAGACCAAACACGAGAAGCGAAAATAATTCTTAATTAAAAAATTGTATCTGTTATCCAAAAAAATACCAAATGCTTGCAATATCTTTTAGATACTTTCTTTCTTGTTCTTTGCAATTGTTATTTGTTATCATTTTTCCAAAAGTTGAGCCATCACCCTTTATCCTGAAAAAGTCCTCTTGATTGGTTACTGTATCAAAAAGGGAACTTTGGAAACGCTTTTCAATAAGAAAAGTTTGGGGCATTTTTACTATGCAGGGTGTCTGAGACCCTAGTGTCTGGACTTATATAGCTATATAAAAATAAAAATAAATAAATCGAAACTTCCTTTTTCAAAAATCAGTTGAGACGGGAGAACAGCGGTCACTACACTACGTTGGACTCCCGCTCACGCTCGCACAACTGTTTGTACCACGCTCCTGATTGGTCCAGCTTAAATATTTTATAACACAAAAACTAAAACTTCAACTGAATTTTGGAAAAGGAATTTTCGATATATTCTTATTTTATTTTGATATAGCCATATAAGTCTAAACACTTTGGTATGGGACACCCTGTATAGAAGTATGTGCAAAAGTATTAAAATAATTGTGTTATTTCTTTTTTTTCATAAAGTACTTGTTAGGATTCTTTTTAGGACACAGCAAATATAAATCTCATCCTGTGTACATAAACTGTACTACAGAAACTTATTTTTTCGTGATTAAAACAACTTTTTATGTAAATTGGTTCATCTTCCAAATTTTTATAGATCCTTATAAAAATATTCCTTACTGTTGCGTCAATCAAGAAAACTGGCTTGAGCCTCACAAGGGTATAACACTTTTTCAGATCAGTGTCCTATTTTGGAAAAACTTGACAATCCCCAATCAAGAACAAAGAACATTTCTAGACTATAATACTGTTTTTTTTATATAAATAATCAAATGCGGCAAAAGTTAGGATTTCTCTAGTTTCATTTGTTTTGGGATTTTGACAAGGAAAACTCTTTAATACCACATTAGATTATCAACGACATCTTGGTGTTATCGGACATTTGAAATCCATAATGCCGCTTGTCAAGGACCCATTTAAAATGGGCCTAAATGGGGCATTTTCTGCATGGGTTTTAATATTGCGTAAACGTTCTTAAAGTTTGAATTACAGATGAAGTTATTTTCCAATTCTACGTCGACAATCTAGTGCTTTGATTTTCATGTCTGAATACTGGATATCCTTCCGAATTTCATTACTCAGAGAAATAAATAAAATATTTTAGAACATTTTCAAAAATGTGTGAGACCTACGCCTACCAGTCGATTGAAATCATGGTGAGTATTTTTAGTGAACTTGGGTGCGCTGAAAACGAAGCTTGTCTAAAAAATAGTCTATGTTATAAGGGCTTTGAATAAATTGAGGTGAAAACCCCGAGTTTTACAGTTTTAAAAGCTCGTAGAAAATGAATCGAAAGTGCTCTTTAGCATTGGGCTTGAAATGAACTTGTACATGAACTTAGGAAAATCAAAATTTAGTCATTTTCTGATTTACAGGTAAGGGATGGTTTGTTTAGAGAGACTTGTAGGGTGAAAGGTATACAAGTATCGAGATACATGCACATTTTGATTTTTTTATTCATTCAGCAAAACAACCTCTAAACGGTTTAACAGCTGAAAAACTTTCACTATAATACAATTATACTTTTTCTTAAAGACAAAGTTTAGGCTTCATCACAATCCTTTAACGAAGTCATTACCACGTGGAATTCATTTTCTAGGAACATTTGAAAATGGCCAAAATAGGGGTTTCAATACCAATTTATTCAAAACTCTTACAATATGAACTATTTTAGAACCAAGATTCATTTTCAGAGCACCCAAATTCACTAAAAACACTCATACGTTTTGAAGATTCTTCTGATACTTAGATACCATAATATGTAGCATCATTCTAAAAATGTTTTGTTATATTACAGCCCTGGCTTTGTGTGATTGGTCGGACCTGCAACGGAAGCGGCGATCGTTAGCACGGAGCTTCTGTTCACCACGCGGTGGCAGTTTGCAGCAAGAGGAATTATCGCGAGTAGCCAGTCTGGAAGCTATCCAATTTCTGAGGACCCTTCATCAGGATGATTCTCTTCCCGTTCTTAACGGAGCACAACCTTTGAAGCCCGTAATATTAGCAGCTGCTGCGAATATGTTCACTCGTTATATGTGTTCAGCCCGCTTTGGCTACAATGACAATGAATTCAACAAAATCATCAGGAACTTCGACGAGATCTTTTGGGATATCAATCAAGGCTACGCAGTTGACTTCATGCCTTGGCTATCACCCTTCTATTCGAATCTTTTCAAACGTCTCCACCTCTTGACATCCGAGATCAGGAATTTTATTCTCGACAAAATCGTGTATCCTCGTAGAGCAAATTTAGATGACAACGGCGTTCCACGTGATTTCACTGATGCTCTACTTCTTCACTTGGAAAGCTCTGAGTCAGATCTAACGTGGGAACACATAATTTTTGAACTAGAAGATTTCGTCGGCGGTCATTCCGCTATTGGGAATTTGGTGATGCTGATCCTGGCTAATACAGTCATTCATTCTGAGGTGCAGAAGAAAATTCAGGAAGAATGTGATGCAATTTTGTCACAATCAGGCCGTCAATTAGTCTCTATGGATGACAGAAAAGACATGCCCTATACGGAAGCTGTTATTTGGGAAACGTTAAGAGTCACGAGTTCTCCAATTGTTCCTCATGTCGCTACTCAGAATACTGAAATAGGAGGGTATTGTGTGAGTAAAGATACAGTGGTTTTCGTTAACAACTATCGACTGAATTTAGGCGAAACCTACTGGGGATCTGATGCAAAAGAATTCCGACCAGAACGTTTCTTGAGCTCCGTCGTCGACAAGGTTGATGGCCAACGAAAAACTGTGGTAGTCAAGCCAAACCACTTTCTTCCTTTTTCTACTGGCAAGAGAACTTGCATCGGTCAAAGGCTGGTCCAAGGATTAACGTTTGTTTTAATCACGACAATTATTTCACAATTTGATGTACTATCTTCAGGGGATTTGAAAAGTTGTCTACTCCCAGGAGTTGTGGCGCTACCACCTGAAACATTTCATCTAGTTCTGAAATCACGAAAGAAATTCAATAGTGATATGGAATTATGTTAGACTGATTATTTTACTGGCGAGTTTCACTAGTACTATATAAGATAGCATAAGTAAGTTTATATTGGGTATGAATTTTCAGATCTAAGACAAAGCCAAAAAATCTGTGTTCTTTTTTCAAATTAATTAGAAATGTAATTGCCGATTTAGACTTTGTATTTTTTAAGGAATGTCATACAATCAATTAGAAAGACTAGAAGTACTATTGATAAGAACCAGGTAAAGTTAATCAGTGTAAGAAGAATTCTATACAGTAGGCGTAAAAGTCCAATGTTCATCTCATCTATTATTTTTTAAACATATTTTAGAATTACTCATAGATTTTGGTAGCAAACAGTAATGTTGAATAGAAATATTTTAAGTTAAATAAAAGGATTATTAAACAATTTTATAGGATTTATTGTTTGTTACCAAAATCTTCGCTTAAGTATACCAAATTTGACAAAGTTATTTAACCCATAGGATTTTTGTTTGGCATTCTTGAACTGGGTTTAAAAAAAATGAAAAAGAACTCTACATCCTTATAGAAAATTTGTTGGAAATCACAATTTTGAGTACCTGTAATTCATTTATGCTTATGTATTTTTAAGTTTTCTGAATAACTTTATCGAAGTTTTAAAACTTGATTTATAAACTACCTTATAATTAATTTTTATATTTCCTTATTCGATTATCATAAATCGAATCGTTCGTAAGCAATATACTTTTTTCACCTTCATATTCACAGAGAAAACCTGACTCATTTTGAACTTTAGCTATTTTCGCTGTCATGATCAATGTCAAAACTGAAAAGCAATTTAATTGCTTTCAATGTTCATATTGTTGAATATGAAAGTTGTTTGGTTCAAAATGAAAGTGTGCAATTTTGTAATGAGTTAAGTGAATCGCTTGTATAGTAACATTTTGTACGTGGTGCTTTTAAATGTATTTAATCTAAGAACTATCGCTACATATCGTATGTGTATAAAACATATAAGATTGACTATACGCAGGTAGTTTACATAGAAAAGTACAATAATTGACCGACAAGTTACCATAAATTATTACAATTGCCGAAAATTTATAAAAATTTATGGTATTTTCTGGTAACTTGTGTGTCATTGATGGTAACGTTCGGTAACTTGCAAAGGCCTCCTTGCAGAATTTGTCACGTTGGTAATATAATAGTCATCGTAGTAAATACGACATCCTCATAACTTTTATATAACGCTATAAAACCTACAGTAGCAAAAGTTACTGAGGTGTAAACTGCCTCGCGATATTACAACATCCTAGTTATAAGAAAACAAGAATCATTTTTATGTTTAATACATACACTCAACTCCCAATATAAGAACCCTCGGCTTACGATATTCTTTGAACTGATGGCCTCCGCAGTTTCCTGATGAGATGAGCTGCGGGGCCGAAAGAGAGGCTGTGCGTATTCAATCGTGACAAACAGCTCGAGGGCCGCACTTTCATCGCTTTAGTTGCATCGGGTTGTTTCATGCGTCCAAATCCAATAGAAATGATTCATGCGGCCCTGCCTGTTTACGTTTGTAATCCCCCGATTCAGGATCAAGGCCACTACAAGCCATGCCCGAAACCGTTCTTATATCGAGAGCTGAGTGTAATTTGCTATTTAACTACAAATTTCTGAAATGTT
This sequence comes from Andricus grossulariae, assembly GCA_011634705.1. NCBI lineage: Eukaryota > Metazoa > Arthropoda > Insecta > Hymenoptera > Cynipidae > Andricus > Andricus grossulariae. The sequence continues at coordinate 37,691 of JAABKJ010000173.1, forward strand.
AATGCTTACTGTTAACAGTTTTTTCAATGCTAATATTGGATAAGTAAACTTGACTGATTTTAAAAGATCTAGAAGTGAATATATGTAATATGTAATATTGTTGACTATTAGTGTTCTATTTATCATCGATTAAAAATACAAACAGATAATCATTGCAAATGGTCTCATTATTCTAGTTCCTCCTTCGCCTTCGTTATGAATTTCTGAAATTTAAGCAGATTGGATCAAATGTAAAAATATGGGTCGATTGATTAAAATAGATCTCACCATTAATATTCAAAGACCTGCATTTTAATCTTGTAACATTTTGAAAATAGGTTTTTTTATAATCGGAATGAAAAGTTTTTATATTGAAATTGAAAAATTTATTTATTTTTTTGAACCAAAAAAGATGATTTCTAGAATAAAAGATGAAGTTTAAATCCAAAAGGACGAATTTTCTGTCTCAATAGGCGAAGTTTTGACAAAAATTTAAATAAAACAGTTGAATTTTCAACTAAAAAGTTGAATTTCTAACAAATAATAAAAAATTTTAACGAGATAGTGGAATTTTCAAGCTACAAAGATGGGTTTTCAAAAGATAATATAATAGTTGATATTCCAACCAAAAAATATGAAATTTTTCCAAAAGAGATGGATTTCAAAACCAACAAGACGAATTTTCACCCTAAAGATTAATTTTATTCCCAAAGGTGAATTTTCTACAAAATGCATGATTTTTCAAACAATTTGTTGAATTTTCAACCAAAAAGTTGACTTTTCCACTAAAATGATAAATCTGCAACTGGAGTGGTGTTTCAATTTTAAATAAAAACAGTCACTTATACCTAAAAATTTAAATTTTCAACTAAAAATGATCTATTTTTAACCTAAAATAAAATAGTGCAAATCTTAATATACATGATAAAAAAAATTTTATAGGTAATATAATCTCACTAAGATCGATTGAATAAGTTATTTTGAATGCCGTAATCAGTCACTTTCAATAAATAAATCAGTCATTTAGAATTATATAACTATTTACTTTCACACACAAAATCAGTTATTTTGAAAAATCTCATCCGTAACTTCCAATGTGGTAACCAGACAATTATTGTTAATTTATATAATTTATTAAAATGCAGGAGTCGTGAAATTTTAACTTATTTGAATGTAGAATCTGTACAAAATTTAATGAAAAACCGTGAGAAAATCGTGTGTGGTTAATAATTTAAGTACTTTGTTAATAATTCGTTTTTTTTGCTGAAAATTTTTTTCAACTGTAAATTTATTTATTGCATTTTTGGTTGAAAATCGACCTTCTCCAGTTGAAAATTTAACTAATTGTTTGAAACTTCATGCATTTTGTTGAAAATTCGTCTTTATTGGTAGAAAATTAAGTTTTTTTGATGAAAATTAACATTTTTTGTTAAATTCAACTGTTTTTTATTTCCAATTGAATTTTTTTTATTGAAATATGAACTGTTTTTTATTTAAAATTGAAATCTTTTTCAGTTAAAAAAAATAAAAATAAAAAAATATAAATAAATAAAAAAATAAATTGAAAATCTATTAAATTTTTTATTGAGAATTCTTCTTTTTTTATTGAAAATTTTACTACTTGGTTGAACAACTTTATTAAAAATTCATTTTTTTGGTTAAATATCAATGATTTCAGTTGAAACTTCATCTTCTTCGTTGAAAATTCAATTGAAAAAAAAAATTAATTCGTTTTTCATGGTTTACGGAAAATTAATATTCTTCATTGAAAATTCGACTATTCCTTTTTTGGTTGAAGATTGATTTTTTGTAGTTGCAACTTCAACTATTTGCTTGAAGATTCATGTTTTCTACGTTAAAAATTCGTCTTTTTTGGTAGAAAATTATTCTTTTTGGCGGATTTTTTTTTAAATTCAACTAGAGTAGGTTGAAAGTTGAACTTTTTTGATAAAAATTAATTATTTTGGTTAATGATTCATCATTTAGGTTGGAAATTCATCTAATTGGTTGAAAACTAATCTTTTTTAGTTGAAAATTGAATTATTTCATTTAAAATTCATTGTTTTTTTTAATTTACTTGTTTTTCGGTAAAAAAATCAACGTTTTTTTTGGTTTAGAACACAGGCACACCAATCAATAAAAATGTCATATGCGGTGAACTAGACCTCGAACTAGACCTATATGTTTTTAGTGTCGTTGAATCAGTAAGCTAGAATGATCTCAACTGTCACTATCATTGATTAAATCAGTTATTTTATATAACTCAATCAGTAACTTTCAGTACGTAAATCTGTTCTTTAGAATTATATAACCAGTGAATTTTACCAATTAAATCAGTCATTTTGATTGATCTAATCCGTAACTTCCAATTTGTTAACCAGTCAATTATGGTTAGTTTATATAATTTATTAAAATGTAGAAGTCAATCAGTCCAAGTTCTACTGATTTAGTTGTAGAGTACGTACAAAATCTAATGACAAACCATGCGAAAATCGTGTTTTTTTATAAATATAGAACACTTGAATGGTGAGGTGTGAAGAGTGAAAAAAAATGAAGAAAACTGGAAGCTATTCTAGGTATGCTTGAGAGAAGTTTGGACTAAATGACTAAATTTAAAGAAGGGATCTCTCTTTGAACCTTAGACGAAGGAGAAGACGATCACCTTGGCTCGCAGACGCTGATGTTGTTCGACATTGCCAGTAGAGAGAAGTCCTTCTTTTGGCTCGTCTGCCTCATCCACCCAGGACGACGTTTTTACGTGTGAGATTCGTGCACCTACCATCATTCCTTGCTGCCCTTGAATTTCAAACGTGCTTTATTTGATTTCATCTTATTATTCGCACTGTTACTACCGCGTGTCTGTTATATTTCTTCTCTTCCTGTTCTTTTTACCTTGTTACGCTTGCAATCCCCATACCTCATAAAGATGCCACTCGGATCCCTGGCCCACTTTCGAATACCGTTTCCAGTATAGTATAACACATTTACCCCCTTCTGACAAGGATACTCGACATCATCGTGTCCTGTCCTGCCCCATCCTGTCCATCTCATTAGAGAATCATGAGATTAGAAAAACAAATCTAGATTAAGGTGCATTACTAGGGTGCTTCCAAATCGCAAACTTTTCAAAAGCCAATGTCCTTTTGCGCACTCTAAATCTGAATCAGTCAACATTCGACAGATTAAATTAATCAAGCATGCTTTAACTGTAAAGTCAATCATTTCTATTGACAAAATAGTCGTTTCAACAGATGAATCAGTAAATATTGCTGATTGAATTAATCGGTCAATTGAAGTGATTGATTTTCAGTAAATGGAAATGACTAATTTGTCTGGTATAATAGAATAGCAGAAATTGTTTTTAAATTCAAATTCCTAATTAAATTCCTACACTTTAATAAATGATTTGAAATAAACATAAATGACTGATTAACACGTAGAAAGTTACGTAATAGATCAGTCAGAATGACTGATTTAATTAGTAAAAGTTACTGATTACGTCATTCAAAATGACTTTGTTTAGATCATTCCAAATCACGGATTTGGATAGTGGACGTGATTGGATTTAAGTGATTTAAGTGACTGAATGTGATTACTGTTTTTGATTTAAAATAAAGATATTTTTGGGCTCAACTACTTTGGTTGAAAGCTGAACTTCTTTGTTAAAAAGTAATTTTTTAGGGTAATGATTTATTATTTTAGCTGAAAATTTGGGACGACTGAAAAGTTCCGAAAAATAAAATTGTCGACATTGTAAAATTCCCGAATAATAAAATTGCCGAAATTATAAAATTGACGATATATAAAAATTCAAAATTTGAAAATTCACAAACTTAAACAATTGAGAAATTTTTCTTCAATCAATATTAATCATATATTATAAATACAATAATCAAATATTTCTATCAAAGTAAAAATTTTTTTGAACGTTTAAAGTTTTTGAAAATAATGGTTTGAATTCGAAATAACAATAACTCTATAAAAATTGTATAAATTAATTAATTTGAAAACACATGCGCCTCGAACGAAAACAAAAATTTCTTCCTTTCTCTGTACCTGATAACATTTTGTGAATAAATATATATATATATATATATGTTCATTATTGTTATTTTAAATGCAAACAATAATCTGAAAAAGTTTAAACATTAAATGAAATTTTTCGTTATTAAAAATATTCGATTATTTTCTTTTTAATAAATAAATCATACCTATTGAAAAACAAATTTTTTAAATGTGTAAATTCGGGAATTTTTATAATTAGGCAATTTCATAACTTCGAGAATTTTAATATTCGGGAATTTTACCTTGTCGGGAATTTCATTTTTCGGGATTTTTCAGTCGTCCCAAAAATTTATCTGTTGCGTTGAAAATTTAAATATTTTATTAAAAATTCGTTTTTTTTTGTTGAAAATAAATTTTGTTAATTGATAATTGAACTATTTCACTTTTTGCTGAAAACTATGTTTTTTAGGAAAAAATTCAACTATTCGGTCAAGGATTAATGATCATTTATAATTCCAGTTAAACTCTTATTTTTGTGGTTAATAATTTATCTACTTTGTTACAAATTCGTTGTTTTTTTTTGGTTGGAAATTAATTTTTTAACTATAAAGTTATTTACACTGGAACTTGGATTGAATGAGTCCGGATTTACTGCTTCCGGGAATCGTTGCCGCGGCGGTTTTGGGCTGAGAATGAGTACCCGCGCAGTGAGCGGGTACTCATTCGCGTGTATTGCGTAATATTAAGAAATGATTCACACGGCCCTGACTGTTTACATTTGAACGGTCTGGATTTACTACTGAAGGCCACTGAAGCCCACTAAAGCCATCCTCGAAACCGGTGGTAAATCCAAGTTCCAGTGTATTCCATTTTTGGTTGCAAACTGATCTTTTTCAGTTGAAAGTTCAACTACTTGGTTCAAAGTCAAACTACTTTTTTAAAAATTCTATTTTTTTTATTGCTAATAATTCTGTGTTTTTTGTTGTTGTTAATAATTCATCATTTTTGTCAAAAACTTATTTGCGTGGTTGGTAATTTAACTACTTTGTTGAAAATTCATTGTTTTTTTTATGTTGAAAATTCATCTTTTTAGTTAAATTCAACTGTTTCTTATTTCAAATTAAAATTTTTTTTTGTTGAAATATGAACTGTGTTTGATTTGAAATCTTTTTTAGTTGAAATGAAAACACTATTACATTTTTTGTTAAGAATTAATCTTTTTGTATTGAAAATCTCACTGCTTGATTGAACTTCTTTTTTACAAATTCATTTTTTGGTTAAAGATCCATGGTTTCACTCATACATTCTTTGGTTGAAAATTTAATTCAAACAATAGCTTAATTAGATTGTTTATGGTTAATGGAAAATTATTTTTTTTTTCAATTGAAATTTGAACTGTTCCTTCGTTGGTTGAAAATTTATTTTTTGTAGAAGCAAAGTCAACTATTTGTTTGAAGATTCATGTTTTTTCGTTGAAAATTCATCTTTTTCATAGAAAATTATTCTTTTACGCGGAAAATTCTTTTTTTTTTTAAATTCAACTAGGGTAGGTAGAAAGTTGAACTGCTTTGATAAAAATTCATTATATTGGTTAATGATTCATCATTTAGGCTGGAAATTCGTCTGACTATTTAAAAACTAATCTTTTTTAATATAAAATTCAACTTTTTGGTTAAAAATTCATGTAATTTCTTGAAAATTCATCTTTTTTGGTAGAAAATTAATCCTTTGTGGTAGAAAATTATCCTTCTTGGCGGAAATTTATTATTTTTTTTTATAAATTCAACTACTTGGTTGAAATTTGAACTGGTTTGTTAAAAATTCAATCTTTTAGTTCATGAATTATCATTTTACTTGAAAATTGAATTATTTTGTTCAAAATTAATTGTTTTTTAAGGTCATTTTTTTCACTTTAAAATGAAAATATTTTTGGTCAAAAACACAGGAACATAAAACAATAAAAGTGTTATGTTACCGCTCAAAATAGGCGATTTTTATTAAAATCAGGGAATTTTGTCAAGCGTGCTTAAATTTGTTTAAATACATTTTATATCGAATTAAATAGCGACGTTTTTTCATTTGTAAAGGTAAATTTATAATACTGAATTTATACGTAGTTAAATCAAACATATTAATGTATTAAACATGCCCTGAATTTTAAATATTGATAATTCATATACGAAAATGACATAAAAATTTATAATAATTATTAATAAAATTTCATAGACTTTAGAATCAAATTTTATATTAAATTTAAATGTGTAACGTTGAGAAAAATACTTGCCCTATTATAAAGTTAACTTCACAAAGTAAAAAACATCGTTCTTTAATTTTATATATAAAAAGTAACATGAGTACACATTTTGATTTTTATAAGGATTAACAAAATATATTATTCATAATAAACTTGCGACATTATTGTATAATTATTTCAATTTTTGAATAAATTTGACGATTTTTTAATCAATTTAAGAAATTACAATTAAACCATTCACAGTTGCATGGTACATGGGGTAATTCAAGTATTATGTAATGATTTCAAGGGGAGCAGGGTCAGAATTGCTTTAAATCGTGTGATATTGAATACTTCAATTAGGAAAAACTGTACCTGGAAAAATCTGGAGATACCTGGAAAAACACTGGAATTGTCACACTTTTTTTCTCAGAATTTGAAGAGACACACTGTCACAGGATTTCAAATTATTTAAAGAGATTTCTTAGGAATCTAACGGATTTCATGGGATTTCAGTTTTACAAAAATTTATGAGGATCGCAAGGGATTCCAAGGATTTCTAGGGATGTTTTGGGATTTCAAAATATTTCATGGTATTTAAAAAGGATCAAAACAATTTCCCAAAAACTTAAACTGATTTTGAATATTCTAGGCAGTTTTCGAAAAGAAATAAAATTCTGAATTGGAACAGAGAATTTTTCAAATGAATGATAATTCTTAATTATTGCAAACTTTAAAAGAATTTGTTTTCTAGAGTTTAGTTTCGTGTCTCGTGTTGTTGAGCTGAAATTTTCAATTTTCGATTTTTCAATAGCCTTTTTAATTTTTTAAAAAGAAAAACGTCGAGTTCCATAAAAAAATGGTTAAAGCAGATTTTTTTTAGGCCTTTTCAGAAAGGAAAAATTTTTGAAAAACTTTTCTGATAACCCTTTGTTTGGCTGACAATTTAAGTTTTCGATGTTTAAAAGAAGAATCGTAATTTTTATATCACACGTGGTTTTTGGTCACGTTATTGGATGAAAATTTGAATTTTTGATTTTTCAATAGCAGTTTCGATGTTTAAAAGAATAATCGTAATTTTTATCAGAAAGAGGATAATGACAATTTTGTAGGTCTTCTTGAGAGCAACAATTTGTCGTTTGAACTTTTTTCCGCATGTTGCATAGTTTTGTCGGAAAATGGACTATTTCATTTTTTTTACACGCATTATCACGATTGAAACAAAAACTATACGTCTGATCAAAAAAATGGTCTGGAGTCATTTTGTAGGTCTTTTTGAAATAAGAAATTTTTTCTCAACATTTTCTGTATATCGCAGTTTTTCTAGAAAATGAAATTTGTTATTTCTCAGAAAATGTTCCAAGATTAAAAGAAAAACTTACCGTCTTATAAAAAAATGGAATTTTCTAAAAGAATTATTATAGTTCTGACTTTGAACAGGGAATTTTTGAAAAGAATGATAAATTGTGAGTTGGTTGAGGAAATTTTCCAAAAGAATTATAATTCTGAGTTATACCTGGATTTAAATAAGAATTATAATATACAGTTTGATTATATATATATTCATTTATTTTCTTCATTGTATACTTTTACCAGTTTTTACAATATATATATAGGGAATAGTCTCATACAGGGCGCTGTCAGCACATAGACTCATATTGAATGGAGGCGTCGATATATATATACATATATAATTATATAAATAATTTAAAAAAATGTAACAGTGAATTTTCGAAAAAGAATAATAATTTTGAGTTGGAACAGAAAATTTTCCGAAGCAGTTACATGTAATTTTGAATTGGATCCGAGAATTTTCAAGAGGAATCATCATTCTGACTTGGCCCAGTGAATTTTCCAAAAGAATTACAATTGTGAGTTGGAACGTGGAGTTTGCAAATCAAATTATGATTCTTATTTGGCTCAGGGAATTTTGGAAAAGATCTTTAATTTCAAAACGAAATAGGAAGTTTTGGAAAAGATCTATTATTCTGACACGGGACAAGGAATTATTAAAAAGAATTAAAGTTTTGAGTTGGAACGGTGAATTTTTGCAAAGAATTATGGGTCTGATTTGGAATAAGAAATTTTAGAAAAGAACTATAATTCTGACATGGGACAAGAAATTTTCCAGATCAATGAAAATTTTTTTGTTGAAATGGGGTATTTTCGAAAACAATTATGATTCTGATTTGGAACAGAAAATTTCCGAAAGAATTAATATTCTAAGTTAAGACATGGAAATTGAAAAAAGAAGTATATTTACCAGACCGAAAAAATGAAAAATTAATCGGGAAATGATTGGGAATTGAAAATCATCCGTCTGGTAGACAGTCTAATAATACTCCATGTAACCGGAAAAGGAATCCCAATCCCAATAAGATCAACTTTTCTATAAAGTTCAAACAAATAGGGGTAAACACAAAAGTACTAAAATGTTCAGATACATCCTGCAGATAAAGAACTTTGTTAGGACAACAGTATTAGAAAAGTGTCATTTTAATTTTTCTCCCAAATATGTACACATGATCATAAGGTAAAAAACAGTCCTGTCATAGAAAAATTTATTAGGCTAAATGTACTAGAAAAGCTGCATTTTACTTTTGCAAAATTTGTACAAGTGCTAATAGAATTTAAATGTGTTCAAAGAAGGCCTGCTAAAAGAACTAGTGAACTTGATTCATGACGATTATTTACTAAGTCGAGATTTTCTCGAAAGTAGTGGTCTCGAGAAACGATCGAGACGAGACAATCACCTCGATCGAATAAAGTTTCGTCTCGTATCGTGTTGGAAGTTTTAATTCATCTGACGATCTTTTGTAAAAGGGTTCAAATGCTCTACATGCATCACTAAATAAGACGAAAGTTTCAAAAAAGTTCATAATACCAATGAAGAATTTTCGGTACAAAATTAATACAAAAGTGTCTTAAATAAACTGCGAATTCGGAATTATATAAATTCATTTATAAATCCTGAACTAAAATAATGTTTCTTAAAACAGTAATTTGTACAACTGAATTTTTGGATTAGATTAACAAATCATAATTAATTTCGGACTGGTTATATAAAAGTGCAACAAAAACTGATCATTTCATATAAATGATAAAAATCGCTATATATGTTAATGTAGTTTCTCTTTCTCACTTTCTTCATTGCATTGACATTTTTTTTGTACCTATGTAAAAGTTTGATTAGTTCATCGAGTCAAACTACTGGCCCACTTTCGCGAATCCTTTCAACATTTCCTCACTGTTGATTGCAATTTTGCTTCAGAGTTTATATTAAAGAAAAATTTTCTTTTTAATTTTAGTACTATCGTCTAGGTTATTTTCAAATCATGTCTAGGTACTTTGCATAAAGAAGACTCCACCTTATCGAGTCATGTTAAAAAGCAAGGACTGGATCGTAAACCAGTCTTAGATTCTTGACTAAGCTTAGGAAAAATAAACAGCAATCTGATAGGAAACTAGTCTTAGAAGTTGCAACATCTTGATAAAAAAAATGGTTTCAAACATTCGTTTCCCAGACGTTATATCTTTTGCCATCTCCAAAGGTCTTCTAGGCTTGCCTACATTTTTCTGGTTTCGGAAACTTAGGGATCACAGAGGTTCAGTATCTCAATTTTAGGTAAAAACGGCATTAAAAGGGGATTTCATTCATTATTAAAAACTTGTTATATCATATGATAATCTCGTGACTATTGGACGAAAGTACACTCTGGCAGTAGCCCCTTTTCTTTATCAAGTTTTCTAGTCATTTTTGTGTTTAAAATATTCTTTTTAGAAGCTAAAAATGTATTTTTATCAGTAGATAGATTTTAATTCATTATTCTCAACAATGTTATGCACCTAAATCCGAACTGAATGAACAGAATCCAACAAGAAAATCCAACTATTTTTGGTTGAAAAAGCTACTATTATATTTTTGTTTACCTGATATATTATTTTGTTAAAAATTTAATTATTCGGTTGAAAATTTAATTATTTTATTAAAAAATCAACTATTTGATTAAAAAATAACTTTTTTGTTGAAAATTTATACTTCTGGGTTGAAAACTCACCTTTTTTGTAACAAACTGACATTTTTTGTAGAAAATTCGTCTTTTTGGATTGGAAATTCAACAATGTGGTTGACATTCACTTTTCATGACTGAAAATTCTGTTTTTGTTATTATTATATTATACCTCCACTCATTTAGGACTTCCCCCATGTCAATACATAAATTTATCAATTCGCACAACCTGTGAGACATGTACTCTACACCGTATTTAAGCATTTCAGCGCTAATACTGTCTACACCAGCAGCCTTACCGTTTTTTAAATTCTCAATTATATCTCTGACCTCAGTGACACAGACTTCCTCAATTGGGTTTTCTAATGCATTATTTTCTATGTCGCAGTACTGTTGTCCTATAGCTTCACCGCCTAATAATTCTTCAAACGAGTCTTTTGAAGCGTCTGAACTTTCTGTATCATATAGTATTTCACCTTTGCTGTTTCTCATGCTGATAAACTCTGTACTTTTACTTTCTTCCATCTTTTTAAATATTAGTTTCTTGCTTCCTTCAAAGTCGATTTATATTTTCTTCTGTTCTGATTTTATCTTTACATTCCTTGACTATTCGTTTAACTTTTCTATTTTTGTGTCTGTAATCATTTTTGAGCATATTTCTCTCCTCATCGCGAAGACCTGTGATGTTCAACGCTCTTGCACGCTTCTTTCTTTTCTTGTCGGGCTGCCTCAATTTCATCATTCCACCATACATCACCAAACTTTATTTCTACATCCGCCGTACCACACACTTCAATCGCAGTTTTAACAATGATATCCCGTAACATAGTCCATACGCCCTCTATATCTGTATTGCTTCTAAGGGCCTTCCAAGTTGCCCTATCTGTGCATTCGTTTAACTTATTCTGAAAGTCTATTTGCACTCCCGGTTTCTGTCAGTTTTCAATCTTTAGTCGCGTTTGTTTTGTTTGTTTGGTTCTTTTCTTCTCCATCCCCGCCCTAAGTTTATTTTCGAGACTAGAAGGTAATGATCAGTATTGCATTCAGAGCCCCTCATGACTCTTGTATCTTTTACTAGTTCTCTTAGTCTTTCATCCGTTATAACGAAGTCAATTATACTGCGGTTATTTCCTTTACACCAGGTGTACGTGTGGATCGTTTCATGTCGAAACCAAGTATTTGTAAAAAATAGGCCCTTTTCTAAGCATAAGTCAACTAATTTTTCCCCGTTATAATTTTTTCTTTCTGAATCCTCAAAATTGCCTGCACCCTTTCTGTATCTGTATCCTGACGTTGGCCGCTGACTCATATGTTCATATCTCCTAGCAGAATGATTCTTTTACTATGATCGCAATTGATTATTGTATCATTTAAAGTGTCCCAGAAGGCGTCTTTGACTTCTTTCGGATCACTATAAACTGAGAAGTAGCACGCTATGATGAATAATTTTCTGATTCCTACCTTCATTCTAGCCCACAATAATCTGGGGGATACAAAATCATGATCTTTGAGATGCTGTCTTGCTTTTTCATTCATAATCAAATCGACCCCTTGACTACCATTTGATTCAATATCTTTTGCGATTCGAAATCATGTCCAAGTTAAGTAATGATTCGTCGTACGGTGGAGAGTCAGTCTTTTTTTTTGAGGAATTCAACTATTTTTTATTCTAAATTATAATATTTTTTGGTTGAAATGTCAACTATTACATTTTTTGTTTAGAATTCATCTTTAATGTTTGACAATTTGATTGATTGGTTGATAATTTGATTATTTTATTGAAAAATTTAATTTTTTAAAAATTAATTCTTTTTGGTTAAAATTCAACTGTTCTATAGAAAGAAGGTCTTTTTGGCTTGAAAATTCATGTTTTTTTATTGAAAATTCATCTCTTGCTTCAAAATGTAACTATTTTATTGAAAAATCGTGTCTTTGGGTTGAAAATTCAACTGTTTGGCAGAAAATTTATCTTTTTTAGCTTGAAAATTCATTTTTGAAAATATGTCTCTTGAATGAATTTAACAACACTGGGAATCCTATTTAAGTATCTTACATTTTTTCGGATAGACATTTCAACAATTTGATTTAAATTTTGTTGTTTTCTTGATTGCAAAATATCTTTTGGTTTAAAAATCATATATTTTGTTGAAAATATGTCTCTTTTGGATGAATTCAACTATTTATGATTGAAAGTGAAAATATTTTTTGGTTGAAATATCAACCGATGGTTCAATTTTTTTCTTTCTTAACGAAAAATCTTTTTTGATTGTAAATTCAACAATTTGGTTGACATTTTGTTTACTTGGCTGCAGCTTCTTTTTTTTGTTAACAAATGAACAATTTTGTTGAAAATTCAGACTTTTGGTTGAGAATCCATGGTGGAAACATTTTTACAAAAAAGTACAAGAGACAAAAAAAATGTTACAGTAATCTACAAATAAATACAATAAATTACAGGCAAGTACAAATAGAAGTATCTACAGGAATGAATAATCGTAATAAAAAAAATCCTTACGTTTGAGATTTTTTTTTTCGAAATATATAATAATCAATTGAACACTATGTATGTCATTCAAAATTAAGTCTTTGCAATGTTCTTAATATTGGTCATCCTAGGACGAAAACGCACAACTTTCTGGCTGCAAAAACTGTAACTTCCTGTACATTCTTGTAGTTGTACTTTTTTTCGTAAATTCTTGTATAGGAAATTAAAACTACAATAAAATACAAAATAGTACCAAGTGCGCCAGAATAATAGAAGAAATTTGTACTTTCCTCTAATTTTGGTTGTAATTTATTGTATTTATTTTTAAATTCATGTAAAATTGGTTTAAGGTTTTTTGCACTTTTTTGTAAAAATTTTTCAACCAGGGTTGCAAATTTCTATAATAAACTACCAGTATTTTCAACATAATTTTCCATACAGTTTTTCAATATTACAACTTTTGTGAGATCTTGGATTTTTTTGTAAAGATTTGCATTTGTCTACAATAATTTACAATTTGTGAATTGTAGAAACTTATACATCATTATTAATTTTTTTACATTTATACAAGAAAAAACCATAAAAAATTAAATATTTGTATTTTTTTGTTAAATTTTGTACATATTATTACAAAAAGTACATGTTTTAACAAAAAATTACAGTTGTAGAACTATTGTACTTTCTTGCAAACATTTTTTCTACCAGGGATTCCTCATTATAATCAAAAATTCATCTCTTTGGTTGAAAATGTATCTACTTGGTTGAAAATTCATCAATTTGTTAAAAAAAATTTTTTCTTGTCTAAAAAATCTTTTTTGGTTGAAGGATCAACTATTTTCTTGAAAATTCGTCTTTTTTGGATAAATTCAACTATTTTTCATTTAAAATTATAATCTTTTTCGGTTAAAATATCAATTCTTACATTTTTTTGTTTAAATTTATATTTCATGTTAGAGAATTTGATTAATTAGTTGATAATTTAATATTTTGTTGAAAATCTACTTTCTTCTTTTAAATTCATTTTTTTTTTGAAATTCAACTCTTATGTAGAAAAATGGTCTTTTTAACTTAAAAATTCATCTATATAGTTCAAATGTAACTATTTTATTGAAAATTCGTATTTTTGAGATGAACTTTCAATTATTTTTTAGAAAACTCTACTTTTTAGCTTGAAAATTTCACAATTTTGTTGAAATTCTTTTTTGCTTGACTGAAAAATCTTCTTTGTTTGAAACATTAAATATTTTGTTGAAAATTTGTCTTTTTTGGATGAATTCAACTATTTTTTATTTCAAATTCAAATATTTTTGGGTTAAAAATTCAACTATTTTGGTAGAAACTATCTAGATGAAAATTAATCTTTTTAATTCATATTTTAACGTTGAAAATTAAACTGTTTCTTAGAAAATTCTTTTTTTTTTTGGCTTAGAAATTCAACAATTTTGTTGAAAAATCAAACATTTCGTTGAAAAATCGTATTTTTTGGATGAATATAACTTTTTTTTAGTTTGAGGTATGTAATTGTCGTACCAAAAATCACATATCTGAAAAAATAGTTTTCCTATGATTTTAAGAATCGAAATAATATTACTGCGGATATTGTTTTGAATAAAAAACATGATTTTTAATGAAAAAATTTTAAAGCTTACAAAAAATTTGGTTCTAACCATTTTTTTTGCATTTGAATTTTAATTTACTATCGCTTCTTATCAATTTTTGAAAAATGGTAGAATTTTAACAATTGATGGCATATTTTTCGAAAAAAACATCCTCCACAGCTCTACTGTTTCAAATTCTAAAAGTAAATTTTTCTTTGTCATATGAAATTTTTGTCATATGAAAGGTTTTCTTTGAGAAAATAAGGCATGATTTATTAAAATTCAACAATTTGTAAAAAATTGGTAAGTAGCAAAAGTAAGAAAATGTTGAATTACAAAGAATATTCTGGAAATAATTATTTTTTTATAGCTCTGAACTTTTCCATAAAACAAGTACTTTCTTTCATAATACATGATTATTAGTATCATTTTAAATCTCAAAATCATAGACAATTTTTTTTTCCAGAGACCGTATTTTTGACACGACTTTGGCTAGAATATCAAATATTATATTTTTCGGCGAGAATTCATCTTATTTGGTTGAAAAATCAATTAGATTGTTAAAATTGGAAATTTTAAGCCAAAACTGAATTTTTTAAGTTCAAGCAGAGTCGTAACTTGTCTCTTTTTGAGCCCGGTGCGACTTGATAATTTTTTGCCCTCCTCCCAAACGCCACGGTACAATATTCGAATATTTTCACTTAGACAAACTGGGATAACCTTTTTTTTTCTTTGAAGAATTAGGTAAAAAAAACATTAATTAGGTCCCGTTTGCGCCCCATCATGAACCGGCGTCCGGTGCGGGGGGCACCGTCAGCACCACCCTAGTTACGGCTCTGAGTTCAAGATTCTTTATTTTATTTGAAAATTCGTCTTGCTTGGTACTAATGTAATATTCTTGGTTGTAAATTAATATTTTTGGTTGAGAATTCAACTTGAAGCATTTACAATTAAATTAAATATTAGTATAAACATTAATTCTATTTGAAAGAATTTATTTTTCTATTTTCCTGAAAAAATTTCCTTGTTTTGCCTGTTTTCAAAACATTTTTGCCTGTTAACCCTGTTACCTTCATAAAGATTTTTTTGATTCGCAACTACAGAATTAATTTATCTTTCAAAATTAGCAAATAAATTTTTCAGGAAATGTTTGAAATTGGTATCATCAGAAAGAATCTCTTTCAAAGCGTTTTGTTTTTTAATGTCTTGAATTTCTGTTTACGAATTTTAAAAAATGAATCAAAACCTTATAAAAAAGGGGGAAAATTTTTTTAATCGAAGAGGGGAAAAGGGCGATTGGGTAAAAAAAGGTCTCTGATCTCTGAAAACTTGAAATAGATAACTTTTGTGTATTTTCCAAATGTGGTACTTTAATTTAATTAAAATTATATTACGATTAGATAATAATATTGTGATAGCTTTTGCTGAAATTCGTAATCTTAACAATAATCAAATACACACAAAAATTAACTTTACAATATTTTATTTAAAAAATAGACTATTTGCAATGAAATTTGATAAATTGTAAGCTTTGCAAACTCCGGCCATATAAGAAGTGTTTTACACTTGATCGTTAGGAGGCAGCAGTAGGCAATCGAACTTTACATATCATCAGTCGATAAAATTATATGCATCGGTTTAGTACATTAGTGCAACGATTTTATTCCGCTGCATTACCCCTTGATGCGATTGCATGGGCACACACAGCTGCATGTCAGGTTGCCTACCGAAGGCGCAATTCTGCTTTATTTATTATCTCATCCCTCTTGGGGGCTGTTTGCCTTCCATTTTGAAAGGTGTATGCTACCCAGCGGCCAAGGATCGATTCATTGCTATTCAAGAAACGAATTTCATGGGGAACTCAATATTAATGGAATATACAATAACACCACCTTCCAATCTAATTCGAGTCGAAACATGTGGACAAAACCACATGTAATCTTACCTCATATTTTAAAAATAAAAACATCAATGATAAACTACCACTTGGCAGCTTGTTCGTAAAGTATCAAATTAGGTACATTATGTGTAGGAAGTTGAAATAAAATTATTATTTAAGAAAGAATTCTAAAATTCTCTTTAGTTGATTACGGCTTAATGATATAATAATAATAATTATAATAATAACAATAATAATAATAATAATAATAATAATAATAGAGTATATGAGACTGATTTCCTATCAGGTCTTTAATCATAGAAATAATTCCAGAAGGAAATTTCCTTGGAAGTTTTAAAAAGAATAACTTTACTGAACTTATCCATATTCTTTTTGTTTTTCGAAATACAAAAATTAAATTATTTGTGAAGAAAATAAATTTTCATTCCAGAAAGACTCGTTTATCCGAATTAAAACTTATTGTATTACCACACATCCATTTCCCCCTTTCTTTCCCTTATTCTCCTTCCTTCCCTCTATCCTACCCCCATCCCAACCTTCTTTCTTATCAACCATTCCTTCCTCCTTCCCTTTCATCCTCAAGCCATTACCCACTCGCAATCTTTCCTACCTCCCCCTATACACTCTGATACATCTCCCCCTCTATTCCTCCGCGCTCCATTATCAGCTATTTCCCCCTCTCATAAATACCCGTGTATGCTTGGCCCCTGATAAGACCCCTCTAAAATTTTCTACTCTTCACTTAGACCTCCCATGCCTCGCTATTCTAACTCTCTTCATTTTAATTTTTAAGCTCTCATTTTCTCACTGCCCGATCCAGTCTTGCAAAGTCCTTATAAACCCATTTTTGTTACTCCTACCACATCCCCCTTCTTATATCATCTATACTCTTCCTCTATTCACAATCCTGTTACCCCCTTGTCTTACGCACCCCACTCTTCGCCTGCTTAACTTCTCCTCTCCCTCATAAACCTCCCCTTCACCATGCTAAACCCACCTCATGATTCTGTTCCTAGCCCTGTTATCTCTACATGTACTCTCCTTATACCCTATACCCTACACCCTACAAATGCAGTAAAAAGTAGTCAAAGTAGACGCCATGCGCCTACAAAAAAGAGTTCTCGTAGCCTATGAAGACATTAATTGAGTCGATCAAATCTTCCCCCTTCTGCTATCAATTCCCTTAGCAATGGTCAACAACAACCTTTAGGTGTGGGCTTTTGATGGATACGTGGGGTCTGACGGGATAGAAGGGGTCTCGAGGGATAGGTGCTTTCTCGTGGGATCGGTGGGGTTCCATGGGGAAAGGGTTCCTGAGGGATGGAAGGGGCTCTCTAGGGATGAGTGGGGTCCGTTGGATTAGGATTTTTGACGGATACGTGGTGTTCAACAGGATAGGAGGGGTCTCGAGGGATAGAGGAGTGTCGAGGGATAGAGAGAGTCCCGAGTGATAGAGGGCGTTCCGAGGGATAGGTGGTGTCCCGTGGGATAGGTGGGGTTGCATGGGGTAAGGGTTCCTAAGGGATAGGTGAGGTTCCATGGGGTAAGGGTTCCTAAGGGATAGGATGGGCTCTCGAGGGATGGGTGTGGTCCCTTGGATGAAGGTTTCTGAGGAATATGTGGGGTCCGACAGGATAGGAGGAGTCTCGAGGGATAGAGGAGTGTCGAGAAATAGAGGGCGTCCCGAAGGATAGGAGGTGTCTGGTGGGATAGGTGGGGTTCCATGGGGCAAGGGTTCCTGAGGGATAGGAGCGGCTCTTGATGGATGGGTGGCGTCCGATGAATGAAGGTTTCTGACGGTTATGTGGGGTCCGACAGGATAGGAGGAGTCTTAAGGGATAGAGGAATGTTGAGGGATAGAGGGCGTCCCGAAGGATAGGAGGTATGCTGTGGGGTAGGTGGGGTTCCATGGGGTGAGGGTTCCTGAGGGATAAGAGGGGCTCTCGAGGGATAGGTGAGGTCCCTTGGATGAAGGTTTCTGAGGGATATGTGGGGTCCGACAGGATAGGAGGAGTCTCGAGGGATAGAGGGATAGAGGGCGTCCCGAAGGATAGGTGGTGTCCTGTGGGATAGGTAGATAGATAGGTTCCATGGGGTAAGGGTTCCTGAGGGATAGAAGGGGCTCTCGAGAGATAGGTTGTGTCCCTTGGATGAAGGTTTCTGACGGATATGTGGGGTCCGATAGGATAGGAGGAGTCTCGAGGTATAGAGGAGTGTCGAGGGATAGAGGGCGGCCCAAAGGATAAGTGGTGTCCTGTGGGATAGGTGGGGTTCCATGGGGTTAGGGTTCCTGAGGGATAGGAGGGGCTCTCAAGGGATGGGTGGGGTCCCTTGAATGAAGGTTTCTGACGGATAGGTGGAGTCCGACAGGATAGGAGGAGTCTCGAGGGATAGAGGAGTGTCAAGGGATATAGGTATAGAGGGCGTCCCGAAGGATAGGTGGTGTCCTGTGGGTTAGGTGAGGTTCCATGGTGCAAGGGTTCCTGAGGGATACGAGGGGATCTCGAGGGATGGGTGGCGTCCCGTGGGATAGAGAGATCCTATGGGATAGGAGATGTTTCTTTAAATTGATGGGCCCGTGAGATAGGGGGTCCTGAGGGATAGGTGGAATCCCGTGGAATAGGAGGTCTCGATGAATAAGGGTGCCCAAGGGCTAGGGTGAAGGGGTTCCAAGGGCTAGGTGGTGCCCCGTGCGATGAGGAAGTTCCGAGAGATAGGTGGGGTCCCATAGGATAAGGGGACTCTTGAGGGACAGATAGTTTCCAAGAGTTAGGAAAGGTGGTCCCGCAAGATGAGGGGTGGCACGAGGGATATCTGAGGTACCATGACCATATTTATTTTTTATTCGTCCCATGTAAATTTGAAATAAATAATGCACAAAGTTTATGGAATGAGTCACTCACTAGCAGATTTTCCTGGATTTCCGGGTAAGTCTGAATTTAACACCTAATTTTTTCATTCTAATGACACCATTTTTTTACCATGACCCTCTCACTACTGTTCCTTGCGCCCTTCGCCCCCTCTCTTCCCTGGATCCTCCCTCCATCCTAGTGGTATATTGTTCTTGAACGTTGCTACGAATTATTTCATGGGCATCATTTGGAGTTTTTATTGAAAGCACATCTAGTTGACATATTGTAAAAAGGAATGTTTAAAATTGGTGCATCTTCTATTGTTGGGCTTTAAATTCAGTAAGACTTGTACGGATTTATAAAAAATTTATTCAAGTATTATGTAACGCTTTATTCTGACAGCTTTGACTCCCACCCCTTCATATACTTTTCTATAGTAAGTATATGTTTACCTTTATCATGTGCTTAACACTTAGGTTGACCCCCCACCCCCTCAAAGTGGTCACGTAATACTTGAACGCCCCCTATGTAAAATTTATCTAAATTAAGGAAATCATATACACTATAAACTTAAAACAGTCAAAATTTGACTGATTAATTTAATGAATCATTCTTTGACTGAGAAGTCAGTTATTTCTACTGACAAAACAGTCGCTTTAACAGATGAATTAGTCAGTCAATCGAAATGTCTGACTTTTACTAATTGGAAGTAACTGATTTGTCTGCTATAATAAAATAGTAAAATTATTTCTAAATTAAAGTTCCTAACTAAATTCCTACGTTTTAATAATTAATTTAAATTAGCCATGAATGACTGATTATGCCATTTAAAGCTACTGATTAGATCAGTCAAGAGTACTGATTTAATTAGTGAAAGTTCCTGATTACGCCATTCCAAGTGACGTTACTGATTGCATCAATTTGTCTTTATTGGGAGAAAATGAATCTTCTTGGTTCAAAATTAATCTTTTTGGTTAAATTCGGCTGTTCATTATTATTATTATTATTATTATATCATTAAGCCGTTTCCCTTTCGGGGTAGGCGTGAATTGCTCGGTGGTAAAGTA
>JAABKJ010000174.1:0-57808 GCA_011634705.1 Andricus grossulariae
ATTTTGAAACATAAAGAATAATTTTCTACCAAAAAATACGTTTTTTCAAGAAAAGAGATGAATTTTCAACTAAAAAAGACAAACTTTCAACTAGATAGTTTAATTTTCAGTCAAAAAAATTAAGTTTTAACAAAAAAATATCCTACAAAAAAGCAGAAACAAATTTTCAGCCAAAGTGATACATTTTTTAATGAAATGATAAGTCTTTTACTGGAATAGATGAATCTTCAACTGGAGTAGATAAATTTTGAGTGAAATAGATGAATTTTTAACAAAAGAGTTTATCTTTCAACCAAGTCGTTGTATTTTTAACCAAAAAGTTGAATTTGCACCTAAAATTGTATATCTTTAACTGTAATACTGGAATTTTTAATCAAAAAGATGAATTTCCAAACAAGAAAATTAATTTTTACACCAAAAAATACGATTTTTCAACAAAATACATGAATTTTTAACGAAATATTTGATTTTTTAACCAAAAATATCAGTTTTCAACATAAAAATTCAGTTTTTCAGTTTCAATTGTCGGACTAAAAAATTAATTTTCAACCAAGCTTATAAATTTTCAACTAAAATCATGAATCATTGACTGGAATAGTTTAATTTTCAACTAAAATTGGTAATTTTTCAACCTGAAATTGGATGAATAAATTAAAAGTTTTTCATCATGTTCAACTGAAGAGATGAATTTTTAACTACAATGTTAGAATATTCAATTGGAATAATTACATTATCAGCTGAGGAAAAAAAATTTTGTCAAAGAAAAAAGGAATTTTCAACAAAATAGCAAACTTTTCAACCAAAAAGATAGATTTTTAATTGAAATGATGAATCTTGAACCAACAAAAATTAATGCTTAACAAAAGAGTTTAACTTTCAACTCACAAAATTAAATTTGTATTTCAAAAAAGATGAATTCTAAACGAAAAATCTAGTAGTTATTATCCCAACCAAAAAAATTAATTTCTAATCAGAAACAGTTGAATTTAACAACAAAAAAACTACTTTGCGACATGAGTTAAATTTTCAACTTAAAAAGATTTTTCAGTCGTCAAGGGAGAGAAACAATTTTAAACAAGCTGTTGAATTTTCAAGTAAAGAGATGAATATTTGAATTTTCAACTAAAAACGATCAATTATCAAACATAATAGTTCAATTTTGACTCAAAAAAAATAAATAGACTAAATTGAAATTCTCGCGCTTTAAAGCAAGTAGATACTTTTATTTTAACTTATCCAAAGTTTACCAATACTGTGGTTCAAAAAAGCCGTTTTTGAAGACAAAAGAGTTTTTAAATCTGTTTAAAATTAAGGTTGAATAATATTTTTTGTCGAATCGGAAAACTGGATCTGATGATTATAAGTGCTGCCTCAAAAGTGATAAGTGTTAAACATGAAAAAAGACTTAAAAATCATCGATACAATGATTTTATGACAACCCAATTTTTTTTTCTTTGAAAAAATGACTAAAATTGTAATAAAAATCTAATTTTATTTTCTATCAAAGATTTTATACAATAATAATAATTTTAATGTTTTAATTTTTGAGGACGCTGTTATTCTGTCTGATTTCACGAGTTCACATTTTGGCCGCACTGAAAAAATAGATGGTGTATTGCAGCGCAGCGGATCCCACCCAATACCGTTTCAGTTTTAAATTTTACATCGTTCATACACAATTATTATTAATATAACTATATAAACTAGAATATAAATTATGAAAACATTATCGCTTCTCAATTAAAACTCAAAAACCAGCAGAAAGTTTTCTACTATTACTTGTAACTTAAATGTCTTTGTTAAAGACTTATTCTTTTGATTGAAGATTCATCTCTTTTGTTGAAAGTGTAACTATTCCATTTTTATAAAATTATTCTTCTTGGTTAAGAAATCATTACTTGGGCTTAATGTTGAACACTTTTGTTGAAAATTCTCTTTTGTTGAAACTTCATCTTTTTTAGTCAAAAATTCATGTATTTAGTTAAAAATTCATCTTTTGTTCGAAAAGTCATCTTTTTTTGTTGTTGAAAATTCATCTTTTATGGTGGAAAGTTAATTCTCCTTGATTTAAAATTCTACTATTATATTTTTGTTCTAGAATTCATCTCTTTTGGAGAAAAATGTTAATATTTGGTTGAAAAATTAATTATTTTGTTGGAAATGCAACTAATAATTTGGCTCAAAAGTAGTCTTTTTGGCCAAAAATCCACTTTTGGTTGAGACTTGAACCACTTTGTTAAAAATTCATATTTTTGGTCGAAAATTCAACTATTTGGTTAAAAATCAAACTATTTTATAAAAATTAATTAATAAAAGCATATTTTCAGGTTCAAACTCTAACTGTTTTGTAGATAATTTATCTTTTTTGCTTCAAATTTCCACAATTTGGTAGCAAATTAAACTATTTGCTTGAAAATTACCTTTTTTATTGAAAGTTCATATTTTTGTTTAAAAATTCAACTATTTTGTCAAAAATTAAACTATTTAGTAGAAAATTAACTTTTGTATTGAAAAATAATACTTTCAGGTCAAAAATTCAACGATTTATTCTTTTAAATGGTAGAAAAGTCATCATTCTTGATTGAAAACGAAATGTTTTATTGAAAATTCTACATTTCGCGTTAATAATTCAACTGTTTTTGGTTAAATTTAATCTTTTTTATTTAAAAATTTGTCACTTTGTGACAAATATAAAATGAAAATAAAAAATATATACAAATTTGAAAATGCATCTCTGTAGGTTGAAAATTTAACGATTTTGATAAAGTCATCTTTTGTGGGTGGAAAATTTAACTGTTTTGTTAAAAATGTAAATATTTCGAAAAACCTAACTACATTGTTGAAAACTCGTCTGTGTTGCTTAAAAATTCAACTATTTGTTTTTTAATGAATTAGTTTGGTTAAAAATTAATTTGGTTCAAAATTCGTATTTTTGGTTGAAAATTTGACTGTTTTGTTTGAAAATTCATCTCTTTTAGTATAAAATCTCTTTGGCTTGAAAATTCAACTATTTTGTTGAAAATGCGATATATTTAGTGAGAAATCACCCTCTTTCCCCCATTTTGAGAAAATTAACCCAAAATTGGTAACGTAGTTTATGGACGGTCACTAAGTAACCTTTTATTTTGATTTAAAAATTCTAAAAGTAATGTTTATTCTGTAATTAATGTTTCCCTGAATTAGTTGTAACTTCCTTTTTAGCAAAATTTTCCCGAGAAATAAGCGTCGGAAAATATGAGCCAATTATTATATTTGTCAGCAAACATATTCGTTTATTTAAGAGCAAGCGTGTGTCCATCAGGAATTTCTCGTGTATCTTTACACAGCATTTTTCTGGTTATATATACATACATGCAAATGATACATATTGCATACACAGGAAGTGTAGAAACATGAATGGGAACTAATATGCGATAAATTATAGCACCAATTAGCAAGGGTTCGCAACTAATTAAATATTTATTAATGCAAATTTATTTGATATTGCAAGAAATTGGGACAGATTCCCAAGGATTTTAAAGATTTTAATTAACTTTAAAGAGATTTCAAATATTTTAAGAGAACTTGAAATTTTCGAATAGTTCACAGAATTTCAAGGATTTTAACGGATTTTGAGAGATTTTAAGGATTTTCCAAGGATTTTAAAGGATTATAAGGAATTTTAATGGGATTTTGAATATTTCAAGCGAGTTTAAGGATTTTCACAGTTTTTAAAGGGGTTTGATGACTTTTCAGGGAGCCTAATCGTTATTTAAATACATTTCAAGAATGCTTTCACTTTTATGGCATAATAACAAAAATAGAAATAATAAATTAATGTGCATAATAGTATAAAAAGTAGTTTTAACAACCAAAATAGGTGTTAATTAGCTTATTAAAAAAATTATTAACAGGAAATTTGCATAAGAAATTCTTACAGTGGCAGTTTTGACTTTTTTCTTCTTCTGGTAGGCATCGCTAGGGTATAATGCATGTTTCTATCAAATTTCAAACAGTTTGAATCATATTTGTCTAAGTAAAGACGATTTATGTTTGAAAAAATAATTGAATTTGGGAGAAAAATGTTCCCACTTTCTCAATTTTATTATTAAAAGCATACATCGGGAAGAAAAACTTTAAATAGAAAAAAGGTCCCTTTTAATATTCTCTGCAAGTCAATATATGTTTTTATTGAATTTTTTGTACTTTTTGGAAGTTTATTTTTTAATTTTGAATCAGTTTGTTGCTTATTCTGCAAAAATTATTCATGATGAAATGGATCTCTTTTCAATCTTAATTTAGAAAATTTGGATATCACAAGACGCTCGGACAATACTTTTTCACGTTTTCGAGCGCTCATCCGGTTTTTTATAATTGAATTGTTATCCCAAAAAAGAGCTTTGAGCAAAACAAATGAATTTGCAACTAAAAAAGATACATTTTTAAACAAAAATTGAATAGTTACATTTTCCGAAATAAATTAATTTTCAAAAAAAGAAAAAAGAATTTTTAACAAAATGGTTGAATTTTCAAACAAAGAAATGAAATTTTAAGTAAAATTATGAATCTTCGACAACAAAAAAATAAAAATTTAACCAAATAGTTAACTTTTCAAAAAAAAAAAATAATTTTCTACCCAAATAATTGAATTTTCATAAAAACAAAAAGAATTTCAAACAAAATAAATGAAGAATGAAATAAAAAATATAAATTTTTGAGCAAAAATGGAATAGTTACATTTTCAAAAAAAAATTTTTAACACAAGAAAAAATAATGTTAAAGTGGTTGAATTTTCAAACAGAGAAATGATTTTTTAAACTAAAATTATGAATCTTTAACCAAACAAAATTAATTTTTAACTAAATAGTTAACTCATTAACCTTTAAAGATTAATTTTCTACACAAAAAAAATTGAATAGTTACATTGTTGGAAATACAATTAATTTTCAACTAGTCTTTGAATGTTCACTAATGTTCCAGATTAAAAAATCATATTTTCGGTTGAAAATTCAAGTACTTGGTTGAAAGTTGAACTACTTTATTGAAAAGTCATCTCTTTGGTTGAAAATTGAACTATTTTCGCTATTTTAACTATTTAATTTTTAATTTGTTAATTTTAAAATTGTGTAATTTTAAACAGATTCAGAACCACCTCATAAAATCAATTATTGTTTAATTTTTAATACTGGAACTACTGTTCAATTTTTAAAATCAATCATTTATATTAAAAAAAAAAAGAGTTGAAGTCAAACTGATTTTAAATTGCATTATATCATCTGATACGAAAGTTGTGACACTTCAAGTGATTGGATAGATTTTTCATCTAATAATTTGTAAAATTCCAGGTAAAATTAAATTCACTCTCATTTCCGATTTTCTCGGTTTCCCGATTCAAGTAAATATAGAAAATTGTTCAATTTTAATTATTTAAAGCACTACAAACACAGAAGAAACTGTGGGTACGAAACGATGCAGGTAATCGTTCAAGCAGGGTAACAGGCAGCTGATTACCATCAAACTGAGGTAAACTTTCCGTGGTACAGTCCTGTAACATTCTGCCTCTAGCGGAGTCCGCCGGAGATATCTGCGATTCGCCACGGGATATTTACCTCATCTTTGGGTACCCACCTCACGTTTACCCTGCTTGACCGATTACCTGTAACATTTCCTACTCTCAGTTGTTTCTGTGAATTGGCTCTAGCTCTTCACAAATTTAAAGGTGCGTCTGTGTAAACTGTAGCTATTTAAATTATTTCTCAGTTGAAAAACAGAAAATGCGAAATTGCGAAAAAAAAGGAGAGAAGGAAATAATGTGCGTGCAGCGCGTTTCATTAGTCGCAATTCATTAAGCGGACTGAAAATGTGGGCAGGAATGAGTCGTGTATCGTAATCCCGTCGCATTACCATTTAGATTAGTTAGATTTTCAGGTAAACAGGACGACGCGACCGCGAAGTACAAACACGCACAACGATAGCGGCGACGTTTTAATTTCATCCCTGATAATTACACTCAAACGGATGGCTTTTTAAGTAGATTAAAATATTCGCTGTGCTGGTGCCCAGCACTATCAAGCCAACGCCACATTCGGATAATTAATGCGTTTTCGACTGCATTTAACTGAATAGTAGAAATGCGTCGCGCACATTCACGAAGCGCGCGTTCTCAATCCAATTTTAATGCGCCGCACTGTGTACGCGATTTTAACTGAATTTTCGCCCAGCTACCTGCAAATCTCATTTATACTCTGTAATTCTATCCCGCCCCCGCCCTCTGCAAACGATGGATTTTACCACTATTTTATTATGCTTTCAAAAGGTTTAACAAAATACTAATTAAGAGGCGCTCGAATTAAAATAAAAAATATCGGGCGCCCTGCTGAAAGAAAATATTGACTTTATTTTATGGGCGATTTTATTAGTAAGGATTTTAAATCATAGCGTTAGAATTTTGAAAATCTTAGAGTTCTGAGGACAAAGAAGGTTAAAATTATTTTTGAAAACTCATGGTTTAATTCTGAATTTAAAATTGTATATTCAATTTATCAAAATGTTTACACTCAACGTTTTTAAGATTTGAGCTGTCATAGTTCCAACCCTTTCAACTTTGGAGTGTTCAAATGTTCGGGGGTTTCATTTCGAATAATTTTCCAATTTTTCAACCAAATAGTAGAATTTTCGACCGAAAGGGGTGAATTCTAGACCAAAAATATGACAGTGCACTTTTGAATTAAGAAGAATTAACTTTAAACCATAAAATAGGTCCATTCTATCAAAAATTGAATTCACAATGAAAAGGACTAATTTTCTATACAAAAAGACAAATGATCAATAACACACATGGAATTTTCAATCAAATAATGAAATTTTCAACCCAATAATGCATCTCTTAGACCAGAAATATGACAGACTTTTATAGTTGATTCTGAACCAATCTATTTAGATTATTACATCTTCCAAATAGGAAAAGAAACAATCTAAAAGTTGTAATGTATTCCTAACATTGCTAATATTCAATGCATTCTTCTTCCAAAAATTTTAAATAAAAAGATTTCTTTCATGAAATTGAGGTGAAGTTATTTAGACTCAATTCAAAGAAAGCTGAAAATATTCATAAACAAACCCTGCAAATTGGAACGAATTAAATTAGGAAGAATTAACTTTCAACCATAAAAGATGAATTTTCAACAAAAAAGGATGACTTTTCTACTAAGAGATGAATTTTCTATCCAAGAAGCGCAATTTTCAACAAAACAGTTGAATTGTTACCAAAAAATACCTTTTAACTGAATAGCTGAATTGTTAACGAAATAATTGTATTTTCAATCAATAGTAGAATTTTTAACCGAAAAAGATGAATTCTGGACCAAAAATATGATAGTAGACTTTTCAATTAAAAAGAATGAACTTTACACCATAAGAGATGAATTTTTAATACAAAGTGATAATTTTTCCACCAAAACATGAATTTTGAATTTAAAAGGACGAATTTTCTTTTAAAAAAAAAACAACTAATTTTCGACGAAAAATTTGAATTTTTTCCCAAAAAATAGGACTTTTTAACAAAATAGTTGAATTTTCCACAAAACGATTAAATTTTGAACTAAATATAGAATTTCCAACCAAAAGTGGTGAATTCTAGGCCAAAAATATGACAGTAGGTTTTTCAATTGAAAGAATGAACTTTCAACCATAAGAGATGAATAACAACAAAAATATGACTTTTCTACCAAAAGATGAATTAAAAATGCAAAAGGATGAATTTTCAACAAAACAGTTGATTTTTTTGCAAATAATATGCCTTTTTACCAAAATAGTTGAATTTTCAACAGAATAATTAAATTTTCAACCAAATGGTAGAATTTCCAACCAAAAGAGATGAATTCTGAATAAAAAATATAATAATAGACCTTTCAAATAAAAAGAATTATGATTAGAACAAATAAATGACTTTTTCACAAAATAGTTGAACACTTGAAAAAATAATTATATTTGCAATCAAATAGTAGAATTTTTAACCGAAAGAGATGAATTCCGGACCAAAAATATGATAGTAGACTTTTCAATTAAAAAGAATTAACTTTCCACCATAAGAGATGAATTTTTAATAAAAAATCATGATTTTCCCACCAAAAGATGAATTTTGAATTTGAATGGACGAATTTTCTATTTGAAAAAAAAGTATTTTCAACAAAAAATTTGAATTTTCCCCCAAAAAATAGGACTTTTTAACAAAATTTTTGAATATTTAACAAAATAATTAAATTTTCAACTAAATATAGAATTTCCAACCAAAAGTATTGAATTCTCGGCCAAAAATATGACAGTAGGTTTTTCAATTGAAAGAATGAACTTTCAACCATAAAAGATGAATAACAACAAAAATATGACTTTTCTACCAAAAGATAAATTTCAAATGCAAAAGGATAAATTTTCAACAAACCAGTTGATTTTTTTTTGCAAGAAATATGCCTTTTTAACAAAAGGGTTGAATTTTCAACGGAATAATTACATTTTCAACCAAATGGTAGAATTTCCAACTAAAAGAGATGAATTGGAAAATATAATAATATACCTTTCAAATGAAAAGAAATACCTTTTGAACAAATGAAAGCCTTTTTCACTAAATAGTTTGATACTTAAAAAAATAATTAAATTTTCAACCAGACAGGAGAATTTTTAACAAAAAATATTAATTTTCTACGAAAAGATGAATTTTCAATCCAAAAGGACAAATTTTCTACCCAAAAAGATGAATGTTAGGGGTCGCGCATAAATTACGTAACGCAATTTTCCGACCATTTTGACCCCCCCCCCCATGTAACGCTTTTTCCGACTTTTCCCTGCAGTTTTTCACCATTCTTTAACAATAAGTTAGACCCCTCCCCACACAAAAAAAATTGTTACGTAATTTATGCACGACCCCTTACTGGCTCACAAAATCAAAAAAATGTAATACATATGCTGCATGCACAGTCGCGTTAGCTCGAATCTTCGAAATGCGATTTATTCGAATACTCGAATAAGTCCAATTTCAAAAATTCGTCTTCACTTTTGACTCTACTTTTCTCCCCAAAAAAAGGACTAATTTTGATATTTAAAAAATGTAATGATCTAACGTAATTAAGCCGGCTTGATGTAGAGCTTGATTTTCTCTATTCGAAAAATTCAATGTTCCCAGCGTGTCCAAATTTGTAATGAAAATTTAAACAAACGACTGCACATATCTAATTGAAATTATATAAGTTTTCCGTATTTCTGACTAACAAAAAAATCAAACATGACAAATTAATTTCCAACGCAAAAAAAAATTTGCAACAAAATAAATGAATTTCCAACCAAATAGTAACTTATTCTGAGATATTCAAAAATCTCCTAATATCTCTTGAAATCCGCCAAAATCAGTCTTGATTCGTTAAAATCCTCTACAATACGTTGGAATCCTTCGGTATGTCTTGAAATCCTTTGAAATCCAGTAAAATCTTTGCAAGTCTGATAAAACTCCTTGATGTCCATTAATATTTTTTTAAATCCCCTCAAAAATTGAAATTATCTCTGAAATTGTACTATAGTTAATTTCATCAAACTCTTGAAATTTTTTTAAATCATTTGAAATTTGTGATACCTCTCGTAATTCTTTTAAATCGTTTAAAATATCCTAAAACTTTTCTAATCCCTTAAAATCTTTTGAAATTCCGTGAGATCTAATGAAATCCCTAAAAAGCTTTGGAAATCTCCAAAGAAAAAACTGGGGCTTCTATTAGAACCGATTTTTGGTTCTAAGGGAGTTGCAACAAAAAGAAACCTTCATAGATGACGCCACGTTCTATGTGATTTTCCTTTATAAAATTAGAAATCTCGCACAGAAAAAGTGGAGTTTCTCTTGCAACCAATTTTTGAGCTGCAACCATTTGTATCGAAAAGGAACCCAAAGCGATGAATTTGTTCCAAAGGAGTCTCCAGTTCGATCTCCAAAGGAACCCTCTTGGGTCTCCACAGGTTTCTATTAGAGTTCATGTTCTAATCTAAAAGATACCAAATTTTATTTAAGCTGCAAATTTAGTTGGACCTGCAAAGTAACCCGATTTTAATAGAGACTTTTTCCAAAAAACTTATTTTTCGCTTTGCCTACTTCGACATTTATCTAGTTAATAACACAACTTTCACGTTAAAGCAGGCATGTAATAGGACTCCGACGGACATTATTCATGAAGTGAATTAGAGTACAAAATATTATCGCAATTAAAATAGATATAATAATATTGCAAGAATATATATAATAATAATAATAATAATAATAGAATATTAGGAATATTATAATATTAATATTATAAGCCTCGGGGGCTCAGTTGGTTAGATGCTCGGACTTCACCTGTCTGTGGTTCAATCCCTGAGCCAGTACCTCTTGAAATTTTTCTATGTACCCTTACCGAGGTTCTGGTGGTTCGGATCCCACCTTAAGCTGTAGGTCCCCCCATCATGTACTTGACTGCAACCCAGTCCGTGAATGATGGGGTAAAAGCCAGGCTTTACCCAATATGTCAAGGCACACGCTCTTATCAGATCACTTGATTGCATTGCAATAATGCGTCCGTGACTGATAATATATACCGGGACAGCCCCGTGCATACTATTCAAAAAATTAAAAAATCCAACTCTAACCAAAAATGCCTTCGACACATTGGGCTGTAACCATCTTAAGCTTGTGAAATTAATTTTATATATTGCGAGAAACTCTTCGTCTTAAGTCAGCGGTCGATGACTGTAAATCGATGTCAGTAAATCCGTAAATCCCTCGCTTACCAACCCCTCTTTGCAAGCGGTTGTTTTGTGAATGCGCCTTCATGTTTTTCTATTCAAGGGTTCTCCAAAGGAACCCTTTTGGGTCTCAACAGGTTTCTATTGGAGTTCAAGGCCTAAAAAATCTAAAAGATACCAATTTTTATTTAAGTTGCAATTTTAGTAAACCTCCAGTTGTTTCTGTGTTATTTCAAATAAAAATGACAGAACCTTCGGTTTTTTACGAAATGACGAATATTTACATACATATTTTCTATTTGGATAATATGACACAAGCTCTATGTTTATAGGAACCATCTTTCCACAAAGATAATAGTAGTTAAAAAAGGAGGCCAATTCCAGAAAGAATGACGCCGATATGACGACTATAAATATGCGACGTGTGACCTTTCCGTATAAGTGAAAAAAAAATGTACTTTTGCGACTTTAACGAGCACTTCGCGGTGACGACAGGACGCATATTTTCGCCTTACCCGGTGATTTCGTAGGACGGACGTCCCCAGAGTTTCTGCAAATATTGAAATTGGCTGCAAAGGCCGATGCGTGCTGCATTCTTCGAGGAACTCGAGCTCGAGGTCTCACGTACGAAGTTCGATCGCCGCCATTTGTACGACCTCGTTCCACCTTCTCTTCTCGGGTGTGTCTCGTTTATAAAATGGCCCTGGAATTTCATATGAATCTTTAAATTAATTTATTACCAAGGGAATTGCCAATGAATTCTTTGATTTTTATATTCAGAGTGGCCTCTGACGGGGAAAAACAGGGAATTATTTAGCGTCCCACATATTACGTGACGCTTTTTTCATGATTTTTGACATTTTTGTGACCCCCCCCCCACAATACCATTTCAAACTGAAGCTGACCCCCCTCCTATTTTCAAATGCGAAACATACACCGTCGGAAACTGTCGGTACGGACAGCGAAAGTATTATTAAAAATTGCTGCTGACTTTGAGACGTGATTATAATGATGACTCGTTCAAAAAATGAGTAAGGAAGTTTTTTAAAAAACCGTTCAAAAGCTTACTAAATTTGGTGTCGAAAAAATATATCTGAAAGAGATATTTTTGGCCTTTTATAGAGAATAGACCACGTAAGAAGTTTTTTAAAGAATGAAAGAATTTTGTACCTCGACTTCAACCTAAAAAAGTTGTAGCAAAAGTGAAAAAGTCATACCACAAATTCTCTAATGTCTTACCTTTAATTTAAGCTGGTTAAACATAAGAAATCTGTACGGGTTCTCGCGATATGACAAAAAATGTCCCAGTCTCAAATGTCAAGTTTTAGTCTGACAGCCGCGAGAGCTGACAGCGAATTGAACTGAATTAAATAAAACCCAAAAAGAAAATCCAACTATTCTGGGTTAAAAGTCAATTTATTTGGTTGAAGAGTCTACCATTATATTTTTGGTTCGGAATTTATCTCGTTTGGTTAAAATTCTAATATTTAGTTGGCAATTTAATTATTTTGTTAAAATGCAACTAATTTGTTAAAAAGTGATTTTTGTATCAAAAACTCAACTACTTGGTTAAAAGTTGAACTACTTTGTTAGAAAGTCATCTTTTCCGGTTGAAGATTCATCATTTTTGGTTGAAAATTTAACTGTTTTGTTGAAAATTTGTTTTATTTTTCGCTGCAAATTAATTTTTTCAACATAAAATGTAACTATTTTATTTTTGTTTGAAAAATTATCTTTTGAGTTGAAAATTCAACTATTTCGTTGAAAATTAATCTTTTTTACTGGAAAATCTTTGGTTAAAATTTGAACTGTTTTTTTTTGTTTGAAAACTCGTTTCGTTTTTCGCTAAAAACTAATTTTTTCAACTGAAAATTCAACTATTTCCTTTTTGGTTCAAAAATTATCTTTTAAGTTTAAAATTTTACTACTTGGTTGAAAATTCATCCTTTTTAGTTAAAAATCTTTGGTTGAAAATTTAACTATTTGGTTGAAAATTCGTTTCATTTTTCGCTGCGAATTAATTTTTTCCACTGAAAATGTGACTGTTTTATTTTTGGTTGAAAAATTATCTTCCGAGTTGAAAATTTAACTATTTGGTTGGAAATTTATATTTTTTAGTTAAAAATTGAAGTGCTTGGTTGAAAATGCATGTATTTCAATAATAATTCATCCTTTTTTGTAGAGAATTAATCTTCTTATTAAACAAATCAATTAACTATTGTATTTTTGGTTGAAAATTGATATTTCACATTGCACGTTGATCTTTTATGAATGAAAATTCATGTATTTGGTTAAAAATTCATCTTTTTTGGTAGAAAATTAATCTTGTTTATTACAAATTCATCCTTTTTGCTTATAAATGTAAGTGCTTGGTTTCAAATAACCCGTTTTGGTCGAGGAGTCATCTAGTTTGATAAAAATGCATCTTTTTTGGTTGAATTTAACTCACTCAAAAAAATTTCTTGTTAAATCAACCAGAATTCTAATTAAATATGCCCTTACGATTTTTTCTTGTTGGACCTTTTAAATTAACCAAAAGTTCTGGTTAATTCAACCATAATTCTGGTTAATCTAACACTTGGCTTAAAGTTGAAGTATTTTGTAGAATTTTTTTTTTTTTTTTGGGTTGAAGACTCATAATTTTATTTGAAATTTCAACGATTTGGTCGTAAATTAACATTTTGTTGAAAATTGAAGTGTTTGGTAGAAAACTCGTCTTTTTAGCTTGAAAATTTAATAACTTGGTAGAAAATTAAACTAAATGGTTAAATATTAACTTTTTTGGATGAAAATTCATATTTTTGATTGAGAATTCATCTATTTGGTTGTAAATTAATTTTGTTGTTGAAAATTCATATTTTTGTGTTGAGAATTCAACAGTTTTGTAGAAAACTCCTCTTTTCGGCTTTATAATTCAACAATTTGGTAGAAAACTTAAGCCATTTGGTTGAAAATTAACTTCTTAATGAGAATTAATTTAAAAATTGTACTATTTCGCTGGAATTTTTGTTAAAAAGTTGTTCTTTCATAAGTTGAAAATTCAACTATTTGGTAGAAAATTCATCTGTTTGGGTCGAAAATTAATCTTGTTTTTGAAAATTCATCATTTTAGTTGAGGATTCAACTATTTTGTTAAAAACTTGTCTTTTTTAGTTGAATCCAACTGGTTGGTCATTCTTGTTTTTTTTTTGGAAAATTAGTTTTTCAACTAAAACGTTCAACTATTCCATTTTTTCCTGTAGAAATATCTTTTCAAGTTGAAAATTCAACTATTTGGTTAAAAATTAATGTATTTTGTTGAAAATGTGTCTTCTGGATTGAAAATTCATCTTTGATTGTAGAAAAGTCATCTTTTGTGGTTAAAAATTTATCTCTTTTGGCTGAAAATGAACATTATTGTCAATATATCAATTTTTCGTGTTAAAAATTGTTTTCAATCCCATGACATATTAGGAAAACGTGAGAATCCTCTAAAATCCCTTGTAATGATTAAACAAATTTTGAAATCCGTGGAAATATTTTTAATCTCTTGAAAGCCGATGAAAAATTTTAACTTCCTGACATGTTTGGAAATTTATAAAATTCCGTGAAATTTTATCGAAATCTAACGAAATTGCTTAAAATCCATAAAAATTCTCTCAAAATCAAATTAAATTAAACTTACTCATTAAAGTTCTCTGAAAACCCCGTTTAAATCCCTATAAATCTTTAACAGCCTTTATTCTTGTTAAATTCCGCGAAATACCTCAAAATCCCTTGTAATCTTCAAAATAGCTAGGAATCTCTTCAAAGTTAATTTAATTTAATTTATTTTTCCAATCATACTAGAAATGTTTTGAAATCTTTCGAAATCCTAAAAAAATCTTTGAAATTTTTTAAATGTCTTGAAAGCCTTTGAAATTCCTTAAAATTCCCGTGAATGTTTGGAAATCTTAAAAATCCTTTAAGCTACCACGAAATCTTCCGAAATTCCTTAAAATCCGTGGAGATCCCTCGAAATTTGTTGAAATACTCTGGAATTCGTTGAAATTTTTCGAAATCCCGAATTGAATAAATGAATAAATAAATAATTCGCTTCTACTTTCTCTATTTTTTCAATTCAATTTTTCAATATTTTAACATTCTTTATTTCTATGCTGATTTTCTTATCATGATTTTCTGTAATGATTTTTTTAGAATCGCGAAAAACTTATAAGAAATTCATTGTAGGAAAACCAATCTAGACCTATACTAAACTTTGCACACTCAGAATTATATTTCAAACTTTTTGTTTTACAACTGAATAACACATTTTTAAAAAGTAAAGTCATAAATTCACTAAATAAACGAAAGAAATGAAAGTATTATGTTTTTCGTGATAAGGCAAAACGCGTCACCAACAGCTAGCTTAAACGATTTGGTTACCTTAAGAAATTTTATAAAATTTAAAAAAACCATTACGATGAAAAACAATTAATATGAACGAGTTGTTTGTTGCACAGAAGAATTAATATGTAACTGCTATCTTCGCCAAATATTTACTTACTTTTCGAAAATAAAATGTTATAAATAATATTGCAAAAAACCTAATAATCACCAGTCTGTCATTTGAGCTCACCGAGTGATCGCCAGCCTAGTTTTCACCGGTATGTTTGATAGAAGAATTATTTTTTCCAACGTCTTCTTAAACTATTAAATGTTTAAATAAATCCCAAAATTCCATTTTAATACTTGTTTCATAAATAAAAATTAATTTCGAGTGCGGGACAACATTTTAGTAAGTAAAAACAGTTCTTTTCTTATCAATGTACGAAAAGTTAAATTCTTTACTAACTTACTGAACATTTTTGTTTTATCATATTTTTCAAAACTTTATTTCTTATTTTTATCATAGAAATCTACCGCTTTCTGAGTACTGGAATTTTGACAATAACTGGGCGTTTTACCTTTGAATTATGAAACCAACTTTAGGTTAATTTCGGGCCACTTCAAAATAAGTATTTTATTTATTTTATATTTCATATGTAAGAAAAAAATTTTTCCATGATCAGGGATTTCTGCCATTAAAGAATTTATTTTTAAAAATTGGATATACTTAGGTCGTTGGAAATCCATTCACAGTGAAATAAAAAAGTCGGAGAAAAAAATAAAATTAATTAAATACAAAATTTTGATATGTTTAACATCGTTCTCATAAATGTTTCTTTCCAAGATAATTAATACTTTCAATGTAAATTTAAAACTACACTTCAGTAGAGCGAAGTGGAAATGCTAAAATTTATCGAATCGTTTGAGCTGAGGGATGCCAATTTGTAGTCCGACATCCAAAATAAGTATAGAAAAATATGAAAATCGGTTAATATCTTCTGTTCTCTTTTTTAAATATACAATATTTAAAATTTTGAAAATTTACAAAAAAGCTTATTTAAAATTTTTTGAAAATGTACAAAAACATGGTTTTTGGATTGATTCGATCCTGAAATTTCTTCAGCTTGAACCAAAGAAACATGTTATTATTTTTTATTCGTAGGAAACATTTTTTTTCGTGGCATATATAACGTTCCAAAATCGAGAAAAAAATTAACTCCCAAAAATCCTAATTCGCGACCAAAGTTTTTCTCCGAAAAAGCAAAATGATAGCATTTTTCTTTGGCTCAAGCTGAATAAATTTCAGGTTCAACATATTTAACTTTTTTCTAAAATGTGTGCATATGACTCAATAAAAAAAACATGTGTTTGCACATTTTCCAAAAAAATTACATACGTAATACGCAAAAAGTTAATTTTTTAATTTCGTAATTTTTTATTATTGTTTACATGTAAAATCTGTAAATATAACAAATTTGTCAGAATTCTTTAACCGATAGAAAATATTTTTTATTTGAAATCGCTAAATTTTACTGATGTTTTGTAATGTTATTGATACCTTATTTATCCATAAATAATGTATTTAAGTGCTATAATTGCTTTCATTATTATTCAATAATGGATACACTTACTAATTTTAGAGAATTTTCCGCGCAATTCAAATATTGTATTTTCAAATATCGTATATTTAAAGAGAAAAGGGGAAATATGGGAAGTTTTTTGAGAATAGGGCAAAACGGGGAGTTCAAAAAAAAAGGGGAAGACTGTGCACCCTGCATGATGTTTGAACATACAAAAAGTCGATTTCAACAAAAAACCCACACTAAAATATTTGTTGACAATTGTTGGTTGAATTTAGCTTCCTACGAGCAAGACAACCTGTGATTTTTATGAAGGCTAAACATTTGTTGTGAACAGGAAATTTTTGTTCATATAATCGAATTTTCACACTTTTCTTAAAAACGTTTTTTTTTTTTATTTCGAAATACGTATCTGAAACTCATTTCGAAACCAGCAGTTTGGTTAATTTCAGGCCACTTCGAAATAAGCATTTCATTTATTCAATATTCATTTTGACAACTGTTTTACTCAATTGTTTAAAAAAATTTTTTCTATATGAGAAAAA
The DNA here is from genome assembly GCA_011634705.1 of Andricus grossulariae. NCBI lineage: Eukaryota > Metazoa > Arthropoda > Insecta > Hymenoptera > Cynipidae > Andricus > Andricus grossulariae. The sequence continues at coordinate 17,207 of JAABKJ010000174.1, forward strand.
AATATCCAACTTTCTACGAAACAGGTGAACTGAAAAGATGAATTTTTAACCAGGAAGATAAATTTTCTATCAAAAGGATTTGGAATTTTCAACGAAATTGTTGGATTTTCAACAAAAAGATTAATTATCTTCGAAAAAAGAAGAATTTTCAACACATTACATAAATTCTCAACCAAATAGTTGAATCCTTAAACTAAAAAAGATCAGCTTTCAACTAAAAATTAAATACTTACATTTTCATTTAGGAAAGTCAATTTTCTGTAAAAAAAAAACAACTAATTTTCTACAACGAGTTTAATTTTCAACCCGAAATCGTGGATTTTCAACAAAATAGTTTATTTTCAACCAAATAGTCAATTTTTCAATAAAAAAAATTAAATTAGGTAAAACGAATGTTCAAAAAAGTACTTCTACAGATCTTTTGAAATCATAAAAAAATCTTTGAAATCCCGCTTTGACTTTTTAGTTATGACCAAGTAATAAATAAACATGAGAGACAAAAAATTTTCAAACAATCTCTTTCCTTTCTGTGAATATATTTTTCTTAAATAAAACAGATAATTGAAATATTCTTCAATTTTTCTATATGAATCATAGTAAATATACATTTTTCTTGAAGTAGTTTTTGAGAGCGTTTTTGTTTAAATTAATATTAATATTGATTATTTGTTCCTAACTAAAAAGCCAAAGAAGAGCTGAAAAATTCATAAAACCCCGCACTTTTTGGGCATTTGTCTAAGAGCAGACCTCAAAACAATAATAAATTGTTTTGAACAATTATGTTTGTTAATTTGCATTAATTATCATCTCACTGAGTAAACATGGGACAAAAAGTACAAAACTTGCAGAAAAAACCGCAAATACCCAGAATTACTAGAGTTATAAATAATAATAATTTGTTCATACAATTATTTTGGTTAAATTGCATTACTTACTACCTCGCATTAGGTGAAAAATGAACAAAAAGTTAAAAGTTTGCAGAAAAAACTGCAACTAACTAGCATTAACATTATAGGAGAAGATATAGTTATAAACAATAATAATTTGTATAAACAATTATGTTTACTAAATTGCATCAATTATAAACTCGCGCTGAGAGATAAGAGGACAAAAAGTTGAATATTTCAGAAAAAAACCGCAACTTTCTAACACTATTTAAAGAGAATATTATTAAAAATAATAATAAATTGCCTAAACCATTTTTTTCAACTTGAATTGATTATTTCCTCAATCTAATTGAAAAGTGGACAAAATGTTGAAAATTTTATAAAAGACTGCAACTTTCTGGCATTATTAAAAAAAATATTGTTATGAATAATAATAATAATGTATATTAGAAACACCTCGTATTTAAAATACCGCAAAAAAATCATAATTAGTGCCAAAAACTCGCGAAACTCAATTTTTCACTTATGAGGTTTATTTAGGAACTTATTAAACATACTTATTGGGGGTGATTCTTGAAAAATAATTTTTGATATGTATTCTATGGCTGATTTTAAAAAGAAATGTTGTGTTTCAACTCGATCCACCTAATATTGACGATTTTGAATAAAATTTACCAAAACGTCTTTTTTCTTATGGGAAATACGAGTTAAACTTTACTGGGCTTGGGGAACCTCTAAATTTAATCATTAAAAAAAAAGAATTTATTTTGTTGTGGATTCGAAGAAATTTGGGGGCGATATGCATGGAAATTCGAAAAAAAATTGGAACATTCTTGTTAACACCATATTGCAGGAGTATTTAGCCAGTCGCTTTTTTCTACTTAAGCAGAAAGTGAATAACGTTTGGTGTTACATAATGTAAGGCTTTTTCGATGGACAACGGAAAAATATTGTGGCAGGTGCGATAAGGGCGATAAGTCATATAATCGAGATCAGGTTGGTAACATACATAGAAGCGGAAGTTGTGCTCTGGGCTTGGTTGCATTATCGAATGGCCACACAAGCGAGCCCCTACATAGTCAACATGTCCTGCGCATACAAGCTGGCATGTTTCGTGGCGGCTGGATATGTACTGTATGTCCGTGGACTTCCAGCGAGAAGATTGAAATACTCATTTTGATCGATGCGAAGCTGCGAGATTTTTAATAGACGCTTACCCTTATTTCATATCAAAAATTTGTTCTTAAAGTTATTGCACTAATTCTGTTCTACTGTTTGAGTCTCTAAAACACGAATTCCAAAAGTTCATTAAAAGTTGTACAGCTTACTTCTACTCCAATCACATTCACTAAGCCAAGCTCTCCACAAGGACTTATTAGTATGCAAGATCGTTTCAGGCGTCTCTCATTTCGCTGATAATCTTCATCACAAATACAACTTTTGCTTCATCTGCATCCATACACCTTATCATGCAAGCTCATGTGTTTCTATGGCTCTTTATATCTTGTCGATGTAAAGTCTCATTCACACATTCCCACCATTATTTCCTCGGTCTGCCTCTGGGTACGCTGCCATTCACTTTACCTTCATACACTTATTTCGTCAATCGTTCTCCCTTCATTCTCTCAATATGACCAAACCATCTCAACAAATTTCTTTCACTCTTGTCAAACAGCGATTCCTCTACACCACATTCTTTGAGAATCCTCTCAATACTGACTTTGTCCATTAGCGTTTTACCGCATATATTTCGTAGGAATAGCATGTCAACCACGTAAACTTTTCTCCTATCCTGAGCACAGTGGGTGCAAGTACAGAATTATATATTACAATTTTAGTCTTATTTGTTACATTTTTACTTCTGGTAATGGCTCTTACACTGCCGATTAAAGATCAATTTAATTAATCAGGGAAGAATCGCAGTAATTAAGTGTAATGAATGATTGAAATGAAAAGAAACTGATAAAACCTTAAGCTAATGTAACCGTAAAACGATCGTAGAAGTTGGCTCGATAATAATTGAAGTTACGCACTTTAGGGTCGTGCAACAGAGTACATCAAGAGGCGCGGTGAGCACAGTGGGTGCAGGTACATAATTACATATTACAATATCATCTTTATTAGTCACATTTTTACTTCTGATAATGGCTCCAGCATTGCCTTTAAAAGATAAATTTAATCAATCAGGGAAGAATCGCCGTAATTGAGTCTAATAAATGATTGAAATGAAAAGAAACTGATAAAACCTTGAGCTAATGTAATCGTAAAACGATCCTAGAAGTTGGCTCGATAATAATTAAAGTTGTCGCACTTTTGGGTCGTGAAAAAGAGTACATTGAGAGGCGTGGGTGGTTGTAGTTGGATCGGTTCAGTCGAGTCGAGTCGAGTCAGGTTGAGCCTCGCAGAGGTACCAACAGGGCGGTCGCAAATATTGATGTTTGGCAAAGACTAGCCTTGATCCGAGCCTCTTTCTCTACCTTTTTCTGTATCCGCCTCTTTCTCGCTCTCTCTCCCTCTATCATTCTCCCTCCCTTCTTTTCATTCGTTTTCACACACCCCGACATCCCTTGTCCTTCTCTCTCGTCAGTCTCGCCAATGATACGCTCTTTTCTCCGCTAAACGAAAATGAGATGTCAGTCTCTTTCTCTTTTTTCCTCCCCCTTACCCCCTTAGCGGATTCGTTTGCCATTTCGTGTTATGAGGTTACAACCCTGAATCCACTAAGTGTCCTATTTGTTTCCACTTGAGCGAATGACAACATTCGCAAATCCCACAGAGATCAAAATAATTACAGTGTTGCTAGAAAATTTCAGTTCTAAAACTCCAGGCCTTTTTCAGCAGATTTAAATATTTTATATTTAATACTCACTAATTATCCTTGAAATAATCTTGGATAGTGTAGTTCAAAGTAGAGCCCCCCCCGAACTACCCCCCCACCCACTAATAGTAATGCTCTAATTTGACACACTTGTACATATTTAATATTTTGCATGAATACTTACTTTAAAGTGGACCCCCCCCCCTTGATGGAATTTATATCCCAAAAAAGTACTGCTAAAATAAGACTCAATAACCAAAAAAGTTGAAAAAAAAATAATTAAAAATAATTTCTTTAAAAACAAATTTTTATGAGAATTTACTAAAAAGAAACAATATAATTCAATCCAAAAAGGATGGTTGCAATAATAAAAATTCATAAATGTCGAAAAATAAAAATTCGATAAAATTCTTCTAATTTAGACAAATATGTGTAAACCAGAATCTTCCAAATTACAAAAAGTCAATTTTTTATGGAAATAATCTCAAAAGTTTGATCTCAAAAGCATCAAAATTTAGAAATAAACTGAAAATATTTTAAAAATTCGAAAACGTGATTAAAAACCACAAAATTTGAATATTTACAAATTCTGAAACATCCAGATACGAAAACACACATATTTACGAATGAGGAAAAAAATTAATATGAAAATTAACTGAAAATTGAAAAATTTTATTTTTGCTCATTCTCAACAACTTTTAACTTAAATAAAAGTTATATTATTTTAATTTTAATTTTGATTAGCATTCATTAAAAAAAATTGTCAATAAAAAAGTACCATAATTTTTGTAATATAGGGACATTTTTTTATTTTCAAAATGTTATATGATCATCTCATTGTGAGAACGTTTGAAATCGATATCTCGAATAGTTTTTGAAATATCGATTTTTTTTTACTTTTCTCAATTCCGTGATCATTTACAGGGGTGTCTGCCCGCCACCCGTGAGGCGTTGGAAAAGGGGTGTTAGTGTAACCTTATATTATTTCTGTGACCAAGCACAGGGGTGCCTCCCCCATGAGGAGTTGAAAAAGGGGTAGGGGTAAGACCTGCATTATTCGATTATTTAATTTAACAGAAAAAATCGATATATCGAAAATTATTCTAGATATTGATTTAAAGAATTCAGATTCCTTCCTCTAGCAAAAAATCCTATCGGAATACATATTCAGAAATTGTATTAATCAAAAAAAAAATTTAATAATTTTAACATGAATAAATCGATATATCGACAACTATTCGAGATATCGATTTAGAACTTTCAAAATCGTGTATCTCGCAAAAAATCCCATCGAAATCCATATTCAGAAAATATTTCAATTAAAAAGAAAAGTTAATAACTTTAACATAAAAAAATCTATATATCGAAAACTGTTCGAGATATCGATTTCAAAGTTTCAGATTCGTGTTTCTCACAACAAATCTTATGGGAACTTACATTAAAACTTTGTCGCCACGGATATCGTAATCTCCTCGAAGAAAGCTTACACATTTTAATGCATCGAATTAAATTACATAATTCCAAAGCATTCAAATTGAAAAACAATCGAACTTAAAATCTTAAAATTAGAAAGTGTAAAAATTTGAAAACATTAAAATTCTGGAATTTGACGCTAGTTTCCACTTGTTTATAAATTCTAAAATATTTCTTCTTTTAACATTTCAAATATAATACACTATACATATATACACTTTTTTAAGAGCTAACATAATTTATATTTTAATTGAAAATGTTCATGTCAGAAATTGAATTTACAAAATCAGTGAATATACACTACCGGTCAAAATTGTGCGTCCACTTACTAAAATCGGATTAAAAACAGCTTGTCTTAGAAATTGATTAATTGTGTAAAAAATTAAGTGAGAATTTTTGTTTAAAACATGTTAGAAAGATTAGTAAATTTCGCGTCAATTGGGCCCTACCTTATGTACTTTTTGATGAATAAGGGCCGAGATAGCATGTAAGAAAGACCTACCCATTTTCAGTTTTTTGCCAATTTTCGATTTCCAAATTCCACTCTCTGCAACTTTTAGGGAAGCAAATGGGAAAAATTAAGAGTTTGCTTAGTTAAAGTCTAAAATCTCCTCTTTAAAATGAAACCAAGGACATAGTAAAATATTAGATAGTTCTCGAATTATCATGAAAAATGTGGATGGTCGCTACTAGACTAACCGATTTTCGTCCTGGGTACGCTTCGACATTTTTCATGATAATTTGAGGAACAATAAATATTTTATTATGTTCTAGGTCTCATTTTGAAGAAGATATTTCAGACTTTAATTTAGCAAACTTTCAATTTTTTCCATTCACATCCCAAGATTAGAAAAATTGAAAACTCACTAAATTGAAGTCTAAAGTCTATTTTTTCCCATCAGCTCGACGGATCGATATTCGTCTTAGATACGCTTTCACATTTTTTATCATAATTCAAAAACCAGTGAATATTTAATTACGTTATTGGTCTTATTTTGAAAAGTAGACTTCAGACTCAAATTTAGCTAAATTATAATTTTTTCCATTCAATTTCCCGAAGCACGCTGAGAGCGGAAGTTGAGAATCGAAAATTAGCAAAAAACGGAAAATAGGTCGGTATTTCTTAGATGCTATCTCGGCCCCTATTTATTGAAAATTGTTCAAGTAGGGCTCAATCAACTCTAAATTTACTAATCTTTCTAACCTGTTGAAAAAAAATTCTCTAACTTAATTTTTTGCAGAGTTATTCATCTTCCAAGACAAGCCTACTTTGAATCGGATTTTCGTAAGTGGACGCACAATTTTGACCGGTAGTGTAGGAACAAATTTTTGGATAAAAATGTTTCGACAGCCATTTGAGACCGACGTTTGCAGTGACAAACATTTATCGATGTTTGCGAATCGTGCGCAGGCACCCTTTGGAACGACTTATACTGACAGGGGCTCTATATTTTACGGTAGATCGCCCAAGAATGAATATCACCCCCTCACAGTCACTCTCGTGGCTCGGAGAAGAGGTTTTCCAAAAACCACTAGCCCTGCACACCAAATGCCATATTCTTTTGTCAAAGGCCATACGTACAAATGGTACATGCCTTGATTTGATACTTACTTGTTCAATCTCCCGGGGTCCTTTACAAAAATTTATCTTTCAATTCAAGCACTCAATTGTTTTTTTTCTATTTGCAAGCACAACTTGTTTCTCCATATTTAAAACTTTAATTTCACGTTCGTCCAAGTAAAAACAATGTTTCGGCAATTCTAACTTTGGGAGCGTCCACGTATTACGTGACGCTATTTTCAGTGATTTTTGACCACAAATGTCATATGACACTGAAGGTGACCCCCTCCTATTTATAAATACGGAAAATAAACGTAATTTTATATAATCGTCAAACGATCAATGAAGAGTCTTGAGACATTTTTTTCCCTTGAGAACATTGATATAATTTAAAAAGTAGCTTAGACGGCAGATTAACTTAACAGATTAGGGGCCGTCCATAAACTCTTTCCCCCTATTTTAGATTTAGAGAATTCTCTTCTTTTCCTATTATCAAGAAACTTTCCTTTTTCTTGTTTTTTTTGCTTAAATTTGAACAGAATAGAAAATTAGAAACCAATAACAAAACCCAACTATTTTTGGTTAAAAGTTAATTTTTTATGCTTGAAAAGTTTACCGTTATATTTTTGGTTCGGAGTTTACCTCGTTTGTTTAAACATTCTAATATTCGATTAAAAATTTAATTATTTTGTTGAAAGTGTAACTACTTTGTGAAAAATTAATTTTTTTCTGAAGATTCATCATTTTAGTTGAAATTAATATTTTCGAGTTGAAAATTCCACTGTTTTGTAGAAAACTTATCTTTTTGCATTATAGGTTTAGAATTGAACTATTTACTAGAAAATTAATCTTGCTTGTTGAAAATTCATCGTTTTGGTTGAGGATTAAACTATTTTGTTAAAAATTCGTCTTTTTTACTTGAATTCAACTGCTTGAAAATTAATTTTTTCATGCTGCAAATTAGTTTTTTAAACTTAAAATTTAAAGATTCCATTTTTGGTTGAAAATTATTTTTTTTCAGTTGAAAATTCATCTTTTCGATTGAAAATTAACTCTCTTGTTAAAAATTCCTCTTTTCCGGTATAAAAGCCAACTGTGTTTTAAAACATACGAATTTTTAATTCCATTTTTGGTTAAAAATTTGTCCATTATTAGTTGAAAATTCAACAATTTTATAGAAGATTACACTATTTGGTTAGAAGTTAATTTTTTGGTTGAAAAATAATATTTTTTGTTGGAAATTACTTCTTTTATTTGTTAAAAATTAATTTTTTATTTGAAAATGTGACTAGTCCATTTTCGGTTGAAAATTTGTCAATTATAAGTTTGATATTCAAATATTTAGTAGAAAAATATTCTTGTTTGTTGAAAATTCATCAGTTTGGTTGAGGATTCAGCTATTTTATTAAAAATTTGATTCTTTAAATTTAACTCAACTGGTTGAAAATTAGTTTCCTTTGTTGAAGATTAGTTTTTTTTTTAACTTCAAATTTAAAGATTTCATTCTTGGTTGAAAATTAATCTTTTCTAGTAAACAATTCAACTATTTCTTTGAAAATTCCTCTTTCTTGATTGAAAATTAACTTGCTCATTAAAAATTCTTCTCTTATAGTTGAAAATTCATCTGTTTGGGTAGAAAATTAATCTCGCTTGTTGAAAATTCATTGTTTTTTTTTGTCGAAAATAAGTTTTTTAAACTTAAAATTTAACGATTCAATTTTTGGTTGTAAATTGATATTTTTTAGTTGAAAATTCTACTAGTGCGTTGAAAATTCATCTTCTTTTATTGAAAATTGACTTTCTTGTTGAAAGTTCTTCTTTTAGTTTTAAAAGTCAACTGTTTTCTAAAACATTTGAATATTTAGCTTGAAAACTTAACTATTTTGTTAAAAATTCGTCTGTGTGAGTAGTAAATTAATTTTATTCGTTAATAATTCATATATTTGGTTGCGGCTTGAACTATTTTGTTAAGAATTCGTCTTTTTCGTTAAATTCAACTGGTTAATAATTCGTTTTTTTTTTGTTGACAATAAGTTTTTTTAGTCGAATACGCGAATTAAAAAGAAAACTTATGTGTTGATAAATTTGTTTTGTTCTTCCGAAAAAAGTCATTTTAAAGGTTAAAACTAAAAAAAAACACCATTTAAAAATATAAATTCAGAAAGAGGCATTCTAGGGGCCAGAGGGTAGCATGTTTTGTTTTTAAAGAGGCCATATTAGAAAAAATGTAGTCCAAAGTGAAAAATAACCTCCAGCATTTTTGAGTATGTCGTGTTTTGTGAAAGAGGTTACATCTGAAAAGATGAAATTCCCGTTTCATGTCAAAAATTCTCTGTTCCAAGTCCAATAATAATTTTTCACGGAAATTCTCTGTTCGAAAGTAAAATTATAATTCTTTACACAATTTTTTATTATAGTTCAGAAATCAGAATTAAAATTATTTTGAATTATTTTTCTATATTCTTGAGTATTCCCAAATATCCCCATATATTTCCTCTTATTAATATTTTGAAAAAGTCCCAAGACTCTTGTAATGATCTCCATTCTGCCGCAGACCGATTTTTTAAAAGTATACATTTTTTTTAATTTAGTAGGGTTTGAAAGTCGGTTCAAGATTTGTGAAGAAAGTCAGAGAAGAACGAACGCGTGACTAAATTTTATCTCAGAAATGATAAAGAGTAGATAAGACTTTTGATCTTTAGTGTCTTCGTACAAGAAATTCCACAATACCAGTTTCAGAATGCCATCTCAGTAAAAAAATAATTTACTAAAAAAGGTACATCTGAAAGCAGAAAAATTTTGATTGGTCTTCCAAAACGGTTTCGGCAAAATGATAGGTAATCCATCGGTAGGATCATAATCCATATTGCATCAAATCCTAGTTGATAATTTTTTTATAATTTACGATGATTATTACCAAGAATTTGCAATTTTTCGCATTTTCACATGTATTTTACTTATTTTGCATAAAAATTAAGTACATAAAGCTTTAAATTAATATGTAAAGTAATAAATAAAAGTATTTTTCGTATTTTTTGATAAAATATTATTCATAAAGAGGACGAAAAATAAAAAGAAACGACAAATTATGAAACAATAAAAAACAATAACGAAAAAATAAAAGATTAGTTTGTATCGCAATGTAAATACATTACACTATAACTATTTGAAATTTATACAGTTTTTGTATACATTGAATAGAAATAAAAACAAAATATAATAAATAATAATAGAAAAAATAATAAATGAAACTAAAGGTGAATAAAAAATTGTGTAATTCAAGAATAGAGAATTTATTAACGAAAATAAACAAATTTAAAATTAATAATATATTTACACTGAGCTTTAACTGATTTTTAAGGTAGTTATTTAAGTAGATATAATAATTTTATACATTTAGAACTTATGTATTAAATCTGAACTTATAAATTTATTAAAGAAAATGCAACGACTGCTTGTTTTAACCTCGTTAAGTAATTAGCATGTTTTATCTTAGTTTATCTGTTTCTATCTTATCATTGAATAATTAAATAATGTTTGAAAAGTTTTTTACTCAAATTCGATTGTTTCATTATTTTTTCGTTCATATTAATTTAAAGCTTTATGTACTTAATTTTTATGAAAAATAAGTAAAATATGTGTGAAAATGCGTGAATATGCAAATTATTGGAAATAATCATCGTAAATCATAAAAAAATGATCAGCCAGGATTTCATGCAATATGGATTATAATTCTACCAATGATTACTTATCATTTTGCCGAAACCAGTTTTGTTGACATCTCAGCTTAAATAAAAGTTGATTCCTGCCCACCGAGAATAGACGATAATTTCGAAAGTGTCGAGATTTTTGGCAGTGGCCAATAGAGTGACCTGAAAAGCCCAATATGATCTTTTTTATCCATCAGTCCCTAACTTCGCTTTATTTTATTAAAAATTGAATGATTTTATATAATTTCCAAACGACGATTAAGCCGTGTCCATAAAGCTCTTAATTAACATTTGGTACATGGTTCCAAATTTTGAGGAGAACAACATTCAAATCACTTAGAACTTTTCAAGTTATTCGAAGTGCACAATATATTTCAGTCCCTTTTAAGGGTAGTTTTCAAGTTCCGTAGTATAAACTTCTTTTGAAAATAAAATAAAATTATGCAATTTTTCAACAAATGGGACGGGATTAGGCGTTGAGTGATCAAAAAAATAATATTCGGTATTGGGGGTCACCCTACTGGTCAATAGAACGAGGGGCTATAATTGGCAGAAACGGATACTTTGAAAGTTTGAAATGAATTCTTGTAATTGTGTGCCTTAGGAGTGAAATAACGTTAGGCAATTTGAAAAGTGGGCCATGGAGGCTCGTATTAGAATTCTATACGTGCTTTGAGTAAACTTTGTCCCATAATATATCACTTGATGCCAGCAGAGCCGAGACACCCCCGTGACAATAAAATTCCTAATTTGTTCGACACGAGTCCAACGTTAGTTCAGTCTTTGTCCTTCGACCCTTGACACACCTCGAGCCTCAGATTGACCCCAAGTCACACGCATTCGATAATTATTATCATTAGTACTATGTTGCAAAATCATTCACTATTATTATCCTCAAACTTTTAGAAAAGTTTATATTTATTAACTTTAAATTGTTAATAACTTTATAAAAAAAATAGTCAAAGTAGGCGAAAATGGCCTAAAAAGAAGGGGTTCGCAATCTATTTAAATATGATATAAATTTTTCTTAGCTTTAACGTCTTGCACTAGTTGGTCATTTAGATCCTGGGCGGCAATTATGTAACTTTTTCACTTTTATTTCCACTTCCACTGTTCCGCAATTCACGGTGTTTTTTTTTAATTTGTTGTTACAATTAAATTGTAAAAAAAAAAGATAACCGACGTGAATTTCGAAAAAATAGAAGTGGAAGTGAAAAAGTTACGAAATTGCCTCCCTGCAGGTCAGGTTGGGTCCTATGGAATAAGAACGGTCCCGAGGGATAGGTTCCTAGATATGTGGGTTATGTTGGGTCCCTTGCGAAAGTTGGGGTCCCTTGGGATAGATAAAGTACCGTAGGATAGGGGAGTTCCTTGGGATATACCTGGGGTCTGAAGGTTGTGTGCCATGGGTTAAGTCGGGTCCAGTGGGACATTTTGTCTCCCGTGGGATGAACCGGTTGCTTAAGATAGGGGGTTTCAGTCAGATATCTCGGGTCCCTTGGGATAGGAGTGTCCCGTGAGATAGCTGAGGTCCTGAAGGATAGGTTGAGTTCCGCAGGCTGGATCAGTTCCCGAGGGCTAAGTTGGGGACTGTGGGTTTGGTCGGTTATGTGGGGTTCTGCGGGATAGCTGGTGTTTTGAGGGATAGTTTGGGCTTCATAGGTTAGGTGAGTTCCCAAGGGATAGGTTGCCTCCTGTGGGATGAAGGGGTCCTTTGGGATGGGGGTCACTTTGGATAGGGGGATAACGTGGGATATCTGGGGTTCCTTGAAATAGGATGGTCCTTTGAATTAGACGGGGTTCTAAGGAATCAGTTTGGCCCCGTGTTTAGGAAAGTTTCCGAGGGATAAGTAGGTTTCCTTGGGATAGGTTGGGTTCCGTGGATTAGGTGACTTCCCGAGGTCAAGGTGGGATCCAGTCTCGCTGGTCATGTGGGGTTCAGTGTGATTGAAGGGTCCCTTGGAATAGCTGGGGATAAGTGGAGCCAAGTGGGATAGGTTAGCTTCCATGGGATAGAGGGGAAGTTTTGGAAATAAGGATCCGGTGGGATAACTGGAGTTCCGAGCGTAATGTGGGTCCCATGGAATAGGTGTGGTCCCAAAGAGTAGGTTAGGTCCGATGGGATATGTTGGATCCCGTGGGTTATGTGGGTAAGGGGGGATAAGGGGTTGCTTGGGATAGCTGGTTCCCTTAGTGATAGGTTGGGTCCGGTGGGTTAGGTGAGTTCCAGTGGGATAGGTGGGGTGGCGAGGGATAAGGGGAGCAAGTGGAATAAGTTAAGGTCATTAATTTTTTTTTTAAAGAACCCGTCTGAAAAACAAGGGGTTAAATAAAAATATTTCTCAGATGGAATTAAATTAATTATAAATGTAGTTCCAGACGGAAATACTTTGTTCGTGTTTTTGATATTGAAATCAAAAGCTACGTAGTACGTAAATAAGAGATAAAAGTTGATATAATTTTTTCATATTGACTTGGACGCTCCTTGCTTGAGTAATTAAAAGATATTATCAGGAAACATCTTTCTGAAGGTTTTTCCATTTAAAAGATTGTCCTTGGTGTTGATTTACAGAGGCACGCATTTGCTTCTCATAGATAAAAAACTGAGGATAATAAACGATGAGCAAATAAAAGACTGAAGAATGTTCGGATGTACTTTTCGTGGCGACAAGAATTCAATGTACAATTTGGAATTGCATTCATGTTTATTTTTAAATAATAAAGGAAATGAAGTAAAGAGTTACGATTAGGAAACCGAATCTAAACATTTTTAATCCCTCAGATCAATTCAAATTAGGATAATCTCAACAGGATTCGGAATTGTGTAGCTACCTGTATCTTTATAAAGTGTAAATAAATAAAAAAAGAGATTACGAATCCCTTCTGACAATCATATTCAAATATGAATGATACGAAAGCGTATAACCTTAGACTCAATTGACGCTGTAAATTACCTCGTAAATTTTTTTTTCTTTCGAGCAAGATAATAAATGTTATTTTCATATTTTAACACGTAGAAGGTGGGGACTCAGCAATTCAAGGATTTTATGTGAATGACCTATTCTCTACATTTGCATTTCTTTCAATAAAAACGTGAATTTTGAATAAAGAAATGAATACAGAAATAAATATTCTAAACTGATGCAATTAGGTGAATTTACCTCTTTCATTATCGAAGCGGAAATAAATTAAATTTTGTGGAAAAGTTAACATGTTAAAAACATTACAATTTGTATCAATTTGAAAAAGTGTTAAAAATACAACATTTCTAAGTTAGAAACTTTTAATGTTCAATGCTTTACATTTTTTACATATCTTCATAAATTTGGGAAGATTTGATCACCATATATTATATATCATCCCGGTGTTTTAAATTTAATTACGGAATTTCAAAAATTCGGAATTGTACGATTCGTCCAGACAAATGATTTTTTGAAAAACAAGACAAATTTGCCTCAGTCCGGATCTGAATCGAGAAACTAACAGCAAAATTTTTAGATGATTGAAATTGCACTTAAGATGTTTAAATACGAACTCTCTTAGATTGGAAGTTTCACATTTTGCATTTTTTGCGATACCAAATTTTTAAATTAGAAATTCTAATAGAGAATTCGCACGTGTCATAAATACGGAAAATAATAATAATAATAAAATAAACGTAGTATTCTAGTTCGGCATTTTACTAATTTTAAATAAGCTATATGTACTTAAAATTGAAGAATAAACAATTCAATCAAATTTTAGGTAAGGAACTTTTAAATAAAACAACAACAATGCATGCAAATTCTCTATGGTCCAGGATTAAAATAAAGTTTCCAGAAAATTTATTTGAGTTAAAAATTTAGAAAATTGCAAAAACCAAAACTTTGGATGCTTTAAGATTTGAAATCAAGCTTTCAATTTTGCAGTTCTTCAAAACTTACTAAATTAGAAAATTTAAAGTTTCATTGAAAATTTTCCTTCTAAAGTTTCCACATTCAAATCTACTGATTATAAATTCCAGAAAAATGGCAACATAATGATATCTTGTACATAAAAATCTTGTAGTAATGGAAAAGTAAAATTCTAATGTTCAAGTGAATGATAAAATTTTATCTAACTCGACTTTGTCTTAAAATATATTATTTCAAGACAAATAAAGATTATACGTGTTACAATTTAAAGCTACAAAACTTGGATTTGTAATATTCTTCAAATGTTTTCAAATAAAAAATACGTACCATAATTCTAAGATTGTTAATACATTGAAAATGAAAATACTCAAATAATAACATGCGTCACTTAATTGACTTCGAATTTCTTCCAATCTTCAATTTTTTAGAAGTTCACAAAGTAGTTCAACTTTCAACCAAAGAGATGAACTTTCAACTAAAATTAGGAATTTATAACAAAAAAAAGGGATTTCAAGAAAGTAGTTCAAATTTCAATCAAGGAGTTTAATCTACAACCTAAAAATATGAATTTTCAACAAAATATTTCAATTTTCAATCAATAAAATAAATTTCTAACTTGAAAAAAATTAATTTTTAACAAAGTAGTTCTACTTCCGACCAAATAGTTGAATTATCTACTAAATTATTGAATCTTTGAGCCTGAAATACAAATGTTCTACAAAGTAGTTGAATTTTCAACCCAAAAATGTGATTTTTCAACAAAAAAGTTAATTTTGAACTGAAAAATTTTAACCTTGACCAGATATTTGCATTTTTAACAAAAAAGATCAAATTTCTACAAGAAGCGAGTAATTACAAAAAAAGGCGAACGTTTAACATAATAGTTGCATTTTCAAACAAACAAATTTTTTAGTAAGAAAGAAAAAAACATTAATTATATTGTTTAATTTTTAGGCCAAAACATTTCCAATAAAACAGAAGCTTCAACCAAAAAGGATGAGTTTTTAACAAAATTATTGAATTGAAAAACACCTTACGTAAGTGGATGACACCTTATATATTTATTCATTTATTATTATTTCATGAATCTATGATTATTAAATTTAACATTAACAAAAGCTGCATAGAGAAATCGTTAACCCTCCTCCTCACCGCCCAAAAAACTTTACATAATTTATCCACGGCCCCCTGAGAAAATGTTTAAAAATTTGATAATCAAATTTCTATACCGTATACCCCACGAAACTGAATGTTGATCAGCTACAAAATTCTAAAGACTAAAAATTTAAAAACCGAACTATCAAATAATGAATCGTTAAATCAACTTGTTCTTTCGAACTCTCTCTCCACTTTGTCAAAAGCCACAAAAATCCATTTTCAGCGTTATTTCCGGTAAAGTTTGAATTTAAACTTCCTCGCGCCTCTCCAAGATGCAGAAAAATTAGCATGACTGTGAAGTGGAATAAATAAATATGTAAGTGAGCTGATAGTCACAATGTGGTTTCTGGTGCAGTCTGGCTCAGCCTGTGGTCTTATTGTTCGCTAATCAAGTACCATTAAGACCAAGTTTCACTGCCCCTCTTCCCTCTTCCCCCTTTTTTATTTTTTTTTGTTCCCTTACCCGCTTCACCTTTCCTCTCTCGGGGTGGAGTATGCTTATATTTTATACATAGGTATCCCTGACAGGTTGTGTGAATGTGACTCAAAACGATGAATATGTGGGATACTTACCTGCACATGGGAAGCCATAATAATAATTCAGTAATGAGCATGGCGCGTGTCGCAGGTGTTTCGATTCGATGAGAGAAACGATGTTTTCGGTCTTTCCTGTCTTTCCAGTGGACGTTCATCATTTTTCTCTTGAACTTCACATACTAAGACACGTGCCACGTCACGATATTGTCACCACTTCCGGTGGCGAGCTCTTTTCTGTGGTTGCGAATAATTAACCTTATCCGAGAATTAGGCTCGTCATTTTAACCCGGAATAATAAAGCAGATTCTCGTTTAGGTAAAAAAGAGAATCCTTGGAAGCAAAATTGGATGTGGTTTGTAACACTAAATTTAAAAATTTTTGAGAAACTAACAATAAGTTCGTGGAGAACTTCATTTGCTTGGGTAATTAGGTCAAATTTTTCAAAAATGCCGGAAACTTTCATTCTAGAGTATTTTCGATCGATTTTTAGGATTTTTTATCGCCGCAGAAACCTTATCGGTCGAGTGTCCGTCCATCCATCGTACTTTTTTCTAAGGAGGGGAAGTGAGAGGAAGCAAGGGGATATTATGGTAGAAGAAGAAGGGGAAATGAGGCAAAATGAAGGGAAGCGAAATAGGGGAAATTAGGGAAAATGAGGAGGTGTATAGGAAATAAGGGGCAATTAGGATAAGGGAATTAGGGAAGGTAAGGGGAAATAAGAAGTGGAGAAGTAGGTGGGGTAAGGTGAAATAAGAGGTAGAGAAGTAGGGGGAGTGAGAGAAAATAAGGAGAGAGGAAGTATAGGAAATGAGGTGGTAGTAGGAGAAATGATGGGAAATGAGGGTAGGGAAAGCAAGATAAATGAGTGGAGGAGGAGTAGGCGTAGTAGGGCAAATTAGGGGAGGAGAAGTAGGGGATATCAGAGAATATGACAGGGGTGTATGGGAAATCAGGGGAAATTATGGAAAAGGAAATAGAGGAATAAAGGGGAAATTAGGGAGAAAGTAGGAGAAATTGAGAGGAAGTAGGGGAAATGATTAAAAATGAGAGTAATTAGGAGAGGGGAAGTGGGGATTGGAGAAGGGAAGTAGGGGAAGAGGAATGTTAGCTGGGGAAATGAGGAGAGGGGGTGGTAGAGAAGGAAGAACTTGTGTAGGGGGGGAGCGAAGAGTGAAGTGAGGGAATGGTAAGAAGGGGAATGCTACGAAACCCTTTTCTGTATGCGCGCGACGCCTAATTTGACTAATTTTTAAAAGCTAAGAGAATTTTTCGGGAAATTCGTGAACTTATTTTGAAAAATTGCAATGTTTCAAAAATTATTATTCTAAAATATTTCAGGCAGTGATAAAATTGCAGAAAATATGAGAATATTTCAGAAAAACTGTGATAAGAAATACAATAAGTCAAATATTTCGTCTTTCGAGAGCTTTTAATTATTTGAAATAGAGGTTTTTACTTTTCACTGTTTTAAGCCATTAATTTGGAACCTTTAATTTCGAAAATGTTTAAAATTTATTATTCTGCAATCTATAAATGTGATGGTTCACAATTTCAAGCATCATTAAATTTTACCATGTAACTAGATTTTGATTTCCTAACGTTAAAAATATAAACAATTTGAAAATCCATTCCTAATCAAATTTGGTTAGAAATCTAGGTTAAAAATTCACCTATTTAGTAGAAAATCATTCTTTTTGGCTTAAATATTTAAAAGTTCAGTTCAAATTTTCCTCTTTTCTTGACTAGGAAATCCTTCTTGGTTGACAGTTCAATTTTTTGTTGAAAATTCGTCTTTTTGGTTTTGAAAATTCATCTCTTGTGGTAGAAATTTCATCTTTTTAGTTAAAGATGCAACTGTTTGGTTGTAAATGAATCTGTTTTCGATTTAAAATTAAAATCTTTTTTAGTTGAAATATCATTAACTCTTAAATGTTTCGTTGAGAATTTATTCTTTTGTGGTTTAAAGTTCAACTAAGTGGTTGAAAGTGATAAACTTTGTGATCAAATTTTTTTTTGGTAAAGATTCATCATTTTAGTTGAAAAATCATCTCTTTAGTTAAAAATTCAACTAATTTGTGGAAAATTCGTTATTTACGGGTTAAGAATATAACAATTTTGGTGGAAAATTTCATTATTTGATAGACAATTACCTTTTTCGTTCATAATTCTTATGTATTTGGTTCGAAATTTATATTTTTTTAGTCAAAAATGTATGTATTTGTTTAAAAATTCATCTTTTTTTGACAGAAAATTGTTCTTCTTGGTTGAAAATTCATGGTTTAAAAAAAATGCAACTATTTCGTTGAAAATTCACCTACTTTTTTCGAAATTCAACAATTTCGTTAAAAAGTAATAATTTTGGTTAAAAAATCAACTGTTTGGTTGAAAATTCATCTTTTTGCGTT
The DNA here is from genome assembly GCA_011634705.1 of Andricus grossulariae. NCBI lineage: Eukaryota > Metazoa > Arthropoda > Insecta > Hymenoptera > Cynipidae > Andricus > Andricus grossulariae. The sequence continues at coordinate 35,649 of JAABKJ010000174.1, forward strand.
TAAATTTCAACTATTTTTATAGAAAATTCAACTATTTTGTTGAGGATTCATCTGATTTGTTTATAATTTAACAATTTTGTTAAAAAGTCATCCTTTTTGGTTAGAAATGAAACTTTTTTATAGAAAATTCGTGTTTTCTCCTCGAAAATTCAACAATTTGGTAGAAAATTGAACTATTTGGTTGAAAATTTATGTATTTTGTTCTAAATTCGTTTCTTTTTGTAGAAAATCTGTGTTGAAAAGGCAATTATTTAGTTAAAAATTTATCTGTTTCAGTCGGGAATCGAATATTTTGTTGAAAATTCGTTTTTCTTATTTAACTAAAACTGTTTTTTTATTTTTTATTAGAATCACTTTTTTTGAAATTTCAAATATTACATTTTTCGTTAAAAATATATGCTTTTAGATTGAAAATTTATTTGTTTTGCAGAAGATTTGTCATCTTGCCTAGATAATTCAACAATTTGGTACAAAATTATACTATTTTGTAGAAAAAACATTTTTTTATTGAAAATTAATTCTCTTATATATGAATTTAACTAATACATTTCCGGTTGAAACTTGGCTTTTACAGTTTAAAGATTCAACTCTTTAGTTAAAAATGCTTAGAAACAAAAAAACATAAACTAAAAATAATCAAATAAAATTTGGACTAACATCACATCTATTGTTCAAACTATTTAGGTAGTTCAAAATGTATGTCATTAGTTGAAAATTCGTCTTTTTGGTGAAAAATTGATCTTCTGTGATGAAAATCCATTTTTTTGTTTGAAAATTCAACTATCTGGTTGAGGATTCAACTATTTTATGGAAATTCGTTTATTTTGATTAAAATAAACTATTTTTTATTTAAAATTAAAAACTTGTCTTTGTTAAAACATCAACTATTATATTTTTTGTTAAGAATTCATTTTTTTCGTTGACAATTCAACCACTTGGATGATATTTGAACTACATACTTTGTTAATTTATGAGAAACAGTCAGATTTTATTCTCACCCCCCTCCCCCGAAGTCGTCTAAAGTTATTTTTCTATGATCCCTAAATAAGTTCACGACGGAAATTTATACGGCAAAAAATACGTAAAATAGGAAGGGGTTCAAACCTTACGGACTCTAACGAACAAAACTTTCCGTAATTCATGCACGGCCCCCGATCAACCATTGAGACAATTTTCCGGTATGCTGTGATTCGTTTAGATCGCGGACATATTATTTAAGCCAATTAGCGATGAAGACGTTGAAAAGTATTTTTCAAGGAAAAGTAAAGGAATAGTGGAATTAGTGGACAATTTTGAGAAAATAGTGCCATCCCTAAAAAAAAGTGTAAAATAATGTCAATGGTGTGGTAAGTCCGAGGCTTGCATATTGAAGTTTGGCTTGATTCGAGAAAAAGTTTGATTCATCCATTAATTGATTACACTATTTTTCTAAATTTTAATTAAAAATTGCAATTAATAATTCATGGGACAGTGAATGACACTGGCCAACGCCTACGAGCATCGCTATCACTTTTCCAGGAAAGTGAATCGATACAACGCAACACGAGCAGGCAGACTGTTCCGGTTGGGTCGTAGTCACTAATCGAACAAATCCTCGATGAACCTCTAATTATTACATTCGACCAGTGGTAGCATGTAATTCAAGCGGAGGGAGAACATATGGCGGTCATCCGTGATTTTACAGCTATACTTTGTCGCTGCTTAATCTGTTGAACGTGGGGGTGAGCAGGGAATAGGAATCGGTGGGTATTGTGTTGGCTTGCAACATGCAATTTAGGTACAATAGCCGGTGCTGTCGATACTTGCCTCACACCCCCTATTGTAGGGCTTACAATGAGCCAACAATGCGCTAACTCTTTGCCACTGAATTTTATCTTGAAATATTTATGCGCCCCAGACCCTGCCCCCTGCTTTCCTTCTTTTTCCTGGCCTAAATCCCCAGAAAGCGAAATGTCGACCTTCCTTTTCATTAATTATCCTCCTTTTTCATTACCGCGAGGCAATTTCACGTTTTTCTCGTATTAGCTATGCGGAAATGGAACTTTGATTGCTCAGATTCAATATTTAAAGACAAATTTAGACAAAACTTCTGCCATTTCTTTAGAATCGGCTTTAAATCAATTTCAAGGAAAATAATATAATATTTTAATACATTTTTATAAAAATATGTCGTATTCAATAAAATAATGTTTGGGGAGCGTCCACTTATTGCGTGATGATATTTCCAGTGATTTTTTAATCATCTCTCACTCTTGTAACAATTTGTGACATTTTGGTCACCCCCGTCCCCCTCATAATCTCATATGACATTGAAGCTGATCCCCCACCTATTTTTCAATACGAAATATAAATATTATTGTATATAACCGTCAATCAAAAAATGAATGATGTTTTTAAACTATTGGATACGTGTATGAAAATTAGGGTAGGGGAAACCACCCTACAGAAGATAATGATTTACAGTAGATAATCGTAATTAACTGGAAAACTGGCAAAAAATGTGCATTATTTTTCTTAGTATAACATTTCAACAAGGATACTATATTTTCTGATGAGGTTTCATTGAAATTTTATAATTAGGTAATGATTGAGAGCAAAAAATTAATTTTCAACCCAGAAAGAAAATTTTCGCCTCTTGATTATTCATACTTTTTACCTTAATGAAACATTTCTGTGGCACGTTTATACATTAGAATCAAAGCTTGAAGTTTAATGAACAATATTTATTGATACCAAGCGTTCTTTCTCTATTATTTATAAATATTTGAGGACATTTTATTGGACATTACGTTTTCCGACAGTGGATAACCAACAGTAGATAATCCCAAAATTAAAAAAAATTTCGCTGTCAAATTAGCAGCTCTGTGACTGTCACGCAGTTGTTTTAATTTAATGTCTGTGTTTGTTTGTTTGTTTCATTTTATTTTTGAAGTTTTTCAATTTAAGTTATTGTAAATAATAATCCAAGAAAATAGTGTAAATTATTAGTTAATAAAAAGCACATAAATTTTAGTTGTGTTAAGGATTCAAATGGAAAATATATTTTTAGGATTAAGGTATGTAAAAATTCTGAACTTTTCTGTCATCACAAGTCAGGTTAACCAGTCGTACCAATCTCACGGAATATCAGAGATACAAAAAATGTCAAAAATGTAAGCTTTCGTGATTTTTGTAAAATAATCATAGTTTCAACTATTATTAACTCAATAAACTAATTTTAATTGTAAGTATACTAATGATAAATTTTAATTATCGAGAATTTAATATTCTGTCATGCTCAGGAGCAATACCAGAAACGATTATCTATTGTAGCATAGAGGTGTCAAAATCGTACCCTTTCGAAAAGAAAAATTTTCTTTATTTTTGGAAATCCATGCAGTTAAATACTGTTGATTTTTTTCCTACCTACTGTAGGGTGGTTTCCCCTAGTCCAAAAATTCGGCTTTTGAATTTTGGTAATCGATCCCCATCAATTTTTTTATTTTCCCGAAAAAAGAAATTTCATATTAGAGATGTGACTAAAACCTTAATTAAAAAAATGTAATAACAAGTACCGTCAAACGGGGTAATTCCGGACATGAAGGTAAATTCGGATATTCCTAAATTGATAGTTTAAATTACTTAAGGTGGTTTCAACCAGAATCTAGAACCAGTTACGACTTAAACTGACTCCAGATTCTGGCTAAAACCACTTTAAGTTCGAAACTAACCCGCTTGACGGTACTTCTTTTTCCCCATTTTTTCGAAAACCGAACTTTTCCCATTTGAAACCCCGTGTTAATTTCAAAAGCTCGGGGGCACAATAAGTTAACGTTGACCGATTTGAAAAAAAATAGATGGAATTTTTTTTCTGGAAAACGAACAATTTGGAGGGGATCCATCACCAAAAGCCGAAAGTTGAATTTTTACAGTTATATAAATTCGGACCACCCCAATGAGAATACATTGAATTCAATTCTGTAGACATTTTTTTCGTTTAAAAACATTGATATAATTTAAACGTTGACTTATACGGCAGATTAACTTGACAGATTAGGGGCCATCTATACTTTCCCCCTTATTTGAAGAAATGTCTTTTTTTCAAATGGTCTAGTTTGATAAAAAATTTAACTGTTTGGTTGAAAGTTGAACAACTTTGTTAAAATCTCATTTTTTGCTTGAAGATTCATCTCTTTGGTAGAAAATTTAACTACTTTATTGGAAATTCATTTCATTTATCGTTAAAAATAAATTTTTCAAGTGAAAATTGAACTATTCCATTTTTGGTTGTAAACTTATATTTTTAAATAAAAATTCAACCATTTGGTTAAATATTTATCCTTTTTAGTTTAAATTCTATTTTTTTGTTGGAAAGTTGTCTTTTTTGTTAGAAAATGAATCTTTTTGGTTAAAAAATCTACTTTTTGGTTGAAAACTCAACTCCTTGGTTGAATGTTGACCTCTTTTCTTGAAAATTGATTTTTTATTATTGGAGAATCATCATTTTAATTGAAAATTCACCTTCTTGGTTGAAAATTTAACCATTTTGCTAAAGAATTTTTTTTTTAGAAATAATTTTCTTTACTGAAAATGTAACTTCCATTTTTGGTCGAAAATTCATGTACTTTGTTGAAAATACGTCTTTTTTTTGTAGAAAATTAATCTTCTTGGTTAAAAATGCAACTACTTGGTTGAAAATTAATCTGTTCTGGTTGAGAATTTAACTATATTATTTAAAATTGTTTTTCGTTGAGGATTCATTTTTTTGGTTAGTCGAAAATTGAACTATTTGGTCGCAAATTAACTTTTTTGTTGAAAATTGATAGTTTTTGGTTGAAAATTTAATTACTTTTGTAGAAAATTAAACTATTTAGTTGAAAATCAACCTATTTATTTAGAAATTTAACTATTTTGTTGGCATTTTTTTGCCATATTTTATCTGAAAATGCAATAGGAAGAGTTCTACCAAAGTCATCTGAAACTTCTCAATCAAGTCAAAATTCATAGAACTATAGCACATTAAATAAATGAACCAACATTTTTTAATTTAAAAATTTTGAGAGTTTCAAGAGTTCTCATTAGAGTTCTGCTCTACCGCTCCCATTAGATTTCTACCCAAAAGTCTTGTGACACTTATCGATCAAGTCAAAATTCCAAGAACCCCAGCAAGTTAAAGTGAACAAAATGTTGAGTTCCAAAACTAACGACTAGAGTTCTGACACTCCCCCCCCCCCCAGAATAGTTCTACGAAAAAATCTCATAATACTTTTCTTTACTTTGAGTTGATCGAAAAGTGTGGCAATACTTTTTGGTAGAACTCTTCCAGGTAGAACAGAGCTCTGATCAGAACTCTTGGAACTTGACATTTAACATTTTTGTTCACTTTAACATGCTGTAGTTCTTTAAATTTTGACTTAATTGAAAACTCGCTTACTTTTAGATGTTTAATTTTTTTAAATTATATTTTTAGAGAACTCAGGACTCCAGAACTCTTTTTAAACTAAAGGATCAGGCAAAAAAATTCGCTTTTGCAAAAGTGGGATGGGGGAAGGTAGTTGGCCCCCCATTTTCTAAACGTGAGTTTTTGATGTTTTAGACGTCAAAAATATTGCTAAAACCTATCAAGAACTCTAGAACTATTGAAGATGTAGTCAGAACTCTAAGAAAAATTTAATTTTTAATAGTGGGGGCGGTGCAACATCACAGGGACATCTATTAACCAGAAAACCACCCAAGTTTAAAATTTCGAATGAAAAATTGCCGAATATAATTTATTGAACTTCTCTCATTCTTCCTTTTATGATTTAGGGCATATTTTTATAGGGGATTTCCTATCCGGAATTCCGGCACATCACAGGTGGATTCGCAAGAAACGGGACTGTGGGAACGAGGTACCACAAGATGAGGGCTAAACTAAATCTTAAAGAGCAGATAACAGGTACCGGATGTCTAGGATTACGTCTCCCTGTCAATTGGCCATGCCGATTTTCGACGGTTTTACGGTCTGTCCAATCCTGCAACCGAACTCTTACATCAGCGGTCATCTTAAAAAAGGCCAAAAAGGCCGGTTCATTTCAAGCGGGGTCGACGACTCCGGAAAAATCGCGCTCAATGGGCTCCGACCTCCGATCAATTTCGAGCGGAACTCCATTCTTATTTTAGTATATATTATATGAACTATTAAATGCCGGAAAATCAGCGATAAATGACCATTGCTATACGGAGTTACGAAAAATCGGAAACCTATCGAAGATGATTTCGAACCAAGAAAAAATAAAATTAATGATCGGACAGTTTAACTCAGTTCTGCTTAACAGGATACATCTATCCGAGCGGAAAAGAAATGTTATGGGAACATTTCTGCTCGAATATAATCTTACGAATTTTTAAAATCGATTCTGAATTTCAAGATTTCAATTTGTAATTCTTTATGTTTGGAGATTGTATCTTATAATTTTTGTCGATATTGTATTTCGTAATTAACACACCATATGTCAAATTTTTATACAAAAATGTGAAATAAGATAGAATTATTACTTTTCTTAATAATGAGTTTAAAAATTTTCATTAAATGGTGTAAATTGATGGTAATAAGATAATTCGTTATATGTATAAAAATTTTATACATGCATCTTCAAGTCATTGAGAAAATAAAAACAACGAAAAATCAATAAAAATGACAAAACCCAAATAGGGAACCTATAAATAATCTAGATCATATATCCGATTTTTAATTTTGGGGGGGGGGAGGATATTTGTTGACTAGAAAGGTACAACTTAGCCTAGTGTGCGTATTCAGATTCGAAAATAATTTTTTTTGCCTTTTTTTCTCAAATTGTCTTCAACATCAAGTTGTTTTACTTGCATGGAAATGCTTTATCATTGATTTTCAAATTACTAATTTCGCACATCAAACTAAAATGAGTGAATTAAAAAAAAGCAAGATTTGAAAATGAATTATTTTCAATGACTTAATTTCAAGATCCTAATTTAGAAATACTTCAATTCTAAACAAAGTTTTGATTTTTTCATTTTTAACGCTTTTAGTTTGAATTAATTAATTTCGAAACTTTTCAATTGAAAATTACATAATTTTCAACGTTTTTAAAAAAGTAAGCTTTGATGCCTCATGATCTTTAAAGCCTTTGATTATAAATGGCAAAAATAACAGTGATTTTTTTTTGTACAGGAATCTCATTTTTTAGTTTAGAAAAATCCATTCAATCACTTTGACTGTCACTCAATACTAAAAGATGCGATACTCATTAATAATATATTTATAACCTTTACTTTCTATAATTTTATTTAAAAATTAGTTTTGAATGCGCAATTCTAAAACAGTTTAATTTTTGAGACCTTGAAATTAATTTTTTTTTGCTTTAAAAGCTCAAATTCTAAAATATTTGAAAGAAATTTCTTAATTTTTGAAGGTTTCAAATTTCAAAATTTTTTTTATTTTAAATTCAAATAATAAAAATGTCAGGACAATTTCACTATTAAATCTTTCAAAATTTCAAATTTCTATATTAAAAGCCTTCATAGGCAGTTTTTATTTGAATATTATAAATTATTTTATTTGAATTAAAGTCAATTTGAAATTTAATAATTTATTATTTAAATCTTCTAAATTATTTAGTTTCAATTTTAAACTACAAAATGTTCTGTTTTTTTTCAATTCTTTGAAATTATAGAATATCAAATTGAAAGTCTTGATGTTTGAGCAATCTTCAGTGTAAAGGAATCGTAATAAAACAATTTTGAATTAAATGTCTCCAAAATAAATTCAAAGCAAAGCAAAATTAAGACAATAATTTCTCAAATTCAAGCCTTAAAAATGAGATGATTTTAGAATCAGGCATTAAAAATTAAATTATTTTTGATTGGAAAATGTTTCCAAATATTGAACATTTCTATTATGTATTCCTTTCTTTAATTCTTAAGTTTGAATGCACTATCCTAAAAATGTTCGATTTTTAGTTGAAGATTTAAAAAAATTGAATCACTCAAAATTAAAAAATTTTAAGAATTAATATTGATTTCAAAAAACAGTGTTAGAAATTAAACGATAAATTAAAAAGTAAATTAAATCATTTCTTTAACTTTGAATGCTACAATTTTAGATTTCCAAGTTTTCATGCTGAACGCTAAATTTTCAATTTTTCCCATTCGCAAGTTTTAATTTTGAAATTACAACTGAAATAGATGAATTTTAAAAAGTATCATTAACAATTGAAATTTTTTAATTTTCAAACGATTTGAATTTACTTGAATTGATTGAAATTTTAAAAGGTTTGAGTATAAAAAATTTTTAATATCACAATAATTCTTTGTGACTAATTTTTTTCAGTTTTAAATGAAGTTCGGATTCATTTAATTTTCAACGTTCCTTAGTAGAAATGTCTTCATTTTAAATTTTTTCCATTTAAAACAACTTTTTATTTTAAACTTTTTTTCAGAATCATTCAATTTTAAAGGTTTAGAATGGAAAAATTTTCCATTTCAAACGGTGAAAATGACCGTGAATTTATTTTTTGGCGTTAAACTAATTTGTCTAATCAATTTTAATTCAAAATTATAGTTTGTTGTATAAAAACAATTGAAAATTTTTGACGAAATTTAAAAATTGTAATCGATTCAATTCAAAATTATTTAAATTCAAAATTTTACAGTTGAAATCATTCAATTTTGAATACTTTGAATGATAAATAATACAATTTCAGTTCCCTTGGATTTTAAATCATCCAATTTTTAACATTCTAATCTACAAATATTTCATTTTTAATATTTTGAAATTATCCTAGTTTATAAATTTTAATCTTAAATCATTCATTTTCAGGATTCTTCGGTTAAAAATAACATTATTCAATTTTTAACGCTTTGAATTGAAAATGATAATAATTTAAACTCTTTTCTGATGAAATTGTCGAATTTTCGAAATTTCAGTCTAAAATTTTTCAATTTTGGGAGCTTCTGATTTAATATTTTTCAATTTTGAACAATTTTAAATTATTCGATTTTAAACACTTTGATTTAGAAATTATCAAAGTTCAATTCCTTTTCATTCCATTTGAAAAATGTCCTTTTTAAAACTTTTACTTAATCTAGAATTGTTTCATTTGGAAAGTTTTCAATTCAAAAACTATTTTTTTTAAATTTCAAACTCTTTCAATTCAAGATTATTAATTATTGTTGTGATTTTGAAATTGTTTATATTTTTATTGTTAGGAAATAAACATCTAGATACGCGAACACGTTTTGCGCGTGCAATTACTGCTAATTTGAAATAAAATAGAATTTTGAAAACAAAGAAAATAAATTTAACGTTTTTAAATTTTGTATTTTTTAGACGGTGCTGGAGGACAAGACTTCATATTTCACAAGAATTTTTCCACGATATAAATTATGTTCGAGTGTCAGGATTTTTTTTCACTTTTGAAACCGGCTCTTCGAGAAGCTTTCGTCTTTTGGGTGTCCAATCTGGCAATTCAGGTACCGTTGGCATTGGAACTTTCTCCTTATTGGTTACATTACGACGTTTTTTAGTCACTTTCTTCTTTTTGACTTTTCCAGATTTTCTTCGAGGGGTCTTTTTCAAGGAATCTAGATCATATCTGAAGAAATTGGATTGATGAGTTTTTTTATACAATGTTCTCAAATTATCAATAAATGCTAACTTAATTTTAATTTACAAAATTGTAGATAAATAATGGGTCCTTTTTTTTACAGTGAAAGCCTCAGACCTGTAGACCCAGTTAATTGAACTATACACATCTAAATGAATAAATTAAAAATTATATTTAAAAAAAAAACTAAATTTGGAATTTTGTAAATAATAACCTATATTTGTTTGTATTTTTCGCCAAAATTCCATAATCTATTCCACGTCGAAGAGCTGTACTGATTTGCCGTTTGATTCCTTTGCCAGGTGTATAGCCATATTTAGCATGTAAGCGATTAGCAATTTCGTTTTTGGTCAATCCTACTTCGGGCTTCTCCGATTTGAGCAGGTCGTAAACGAGGACTGATTTTCGCACCATTCTTCTTTCGAGACTCTCTAAGTGTCTAATTTAATTTTTACTCGTTATTATCTTGGGAATAAACATGTCTAAAAAATATAACTCGACGATACGTCGGAAACCAAAATGAATTTAGCAGGCTAGAACTGACATCATGGAACTGATCCGAAGTTGGAGTCAGTTGGAGAAGCAAAATTGAAAATAAAATGAAAGACCTACCCTGAAGTTCAATCCAAAATCAGTATTGTTTTTTTTTTTTTTTTAAAAACTTGAATTAAATTGAGTTTGGCTTGAATTCAAAGTTTCTAATTCTTTCAAAGATATTTCAGTTAATTTTTTTTAATCGACCATAAGTATAATTTGATGGGTCTTCATAACTTTTCTTCAAACAAATAATAGAATGGCGTGACCACCTTTTTCTGAAAGAATTTTATAATAAAAAATTATTTAAAAAAATATTCATAGATTCAAATTTATTTGCAGACATTCATTCGTAATCATTTTTCATTTTCGTATTCTAAAGCCACCATTTACTTTTTTGGAACTCATACTTGTTTGTCTGTGCTTGATAGTTTGATAAGAAAATTTTATGTTTTGAAACCTATAAAGTTTCAATGTATCAAAACATTGTTTACAAGAAATTGCGCTATACTCTATCCTTATAAGTATTAAGTGAACATGCGTAAATGCGTTTGAATTTTAGCAAAAACTGAACAACTTGTAGTTTCTAGAAGTTATATTTGTATTTTTCCCTTGCTTTATAAAAAATGTTAAAAAAACAAAAATAATACTATCAAAAAATAAAATTTGTTGCTAGACTTGGGACACTTTCACAACATTTTACAAGTCATTACAAATTTTCACAGGAAATCACAATTTTCACAATGTTTTATTTTATCGTGAAAATACATATCCACTAGGGAAGTTCACAAATTTTTGAAATATTATTTCAGTTTTTAAAAATTGGAAGAAAATACTTTAGATATCAACTGACCTAAATTTTCTAAAAGTGTAGTTATAAATCATTACAAAAATTACCAAAAAACTCCTACTAGAATCTGCAAGTTTTTTCTAAGTTTTTGAAGGTTGTAATTTAGCTTGATTGAGGTTCTTAAGTTATTAAATGTTGCTAAAATGTTATTGATCCTAGCTAGGAGTTGTTATTGAACGTTAGTATGGGTTGTTTTATAAGACTTATAGTTGCCGAGGGTTATAATTAACCTTTGTCAGGGGTTGTAATTTACAGTTGCTAATAGTTGATACTGAACATTGCTTAGTCGTTATTCATCTTAGCTGAGGATTCTTATTGATAGTTAATAAGAAATTTTATAGATCGTTAGTAGCGGTTGTTGTATGGTGCTGCTGTGGATTATAATTGATCTTGATTGGGGTTGTTTCAATATTAAATGTTGCTAAGATGCCATTGAGCATTATTAGAGGTTGTTTTATGAGATTCGTAGATTCTGAGGGTTGTACTTAATCTTGATATGGATTTTTATTTGCCGTTGCTAATAATTTTTATTGAACGTTGTTAAGTTGTTGTTTATTCTAGCTAGGGATTATTGTTAAGCTTTGATAAGAATTGTTATTGACCGTTACTAGCCGTTGTTGTATGGTGCTGCTGAGGGTTCTAATTAAACTTGATTGGGGTTTTTTCTTTATTACATGTTGCTCAGATGTTATTGAGCATTGAGAAGCATTTTTAGGATTTGTTTCATGAGATTCAAAGTAGCTGAGGGTTCTATCCAATCTTGATAACGATTTTTATTTACCGCATGTTAATAGTTTTTACTGAACGTTGGTTAGTTGTTGTTTACCCTAGTTGGGTATTTTCTTTCGTGTCCATAGGAATTGTTATTGACCGTTACTAAACGTTACTGCGTGGTTCTGTTGTGGGTTCTAATTGACCTTAATTGGGGTTGTTTCGCCATACAATTTTGCGAAGATGTTATTCAGCGTTGTGGAACAGTGTTAGGGGTTTTTTTTAATGAGATTTATGGTTGCTGAGGGTTGTCCTTAATCTCGATAGGGTTTCTTACTGTTGCTAATAGTTGTTATTGAACCGAGCTAAGTTGCTGTTTACCCTGGCCATGGATTGTTATTGATCGTTTTATAACAGTTGGTATTAACAATGGCTAGAAGTTGTTGTGCAATGTTGCTGAGTTGCTACGGGTTGTAATTAAACTTGATTGGAGTTTGATCATTTTTTTAATGTTAATAAGATGTTATTTTCATTATTGAGCATTGTTAAGGGTTGTTTAATGAGATTTATAGTTGCTGAGGGTTCTATATAATCTTGATAGCGGTTTTTTTGAAGCTGCTATAGGGATTGTTGTTGAGCGTTAATAAGAATGGACCTTTACTAACGGCTGATGCACGGTGCTGCTAAGCATTTCAATTTATCGTGATCGGGATTGTTTTGTTATTAAATATGGCTTAAATGTTATTGAAAATCATTGAATATTCTTAGAGGTTCTTTTTATGAGAGTCATTGTTACTGAGGGTTGTACTTAATATTGATAGGGATTTCTATTAACCATTGCTAATTTGTTGTTTACTGTAGCTAAGAATTTTTGGTGAGCGTTAATAAGAATTATTATTGACTATGTTACTAGCGGTTGTAATTCACCTTGCTAGGGATTGTTATTTCCCTTTCCTAATATTTGTTATATAGTGTTATTGTTGTATGCTGGTATATGATGCTATCAACCGTTGCCAGTGAATGTTATTGTTATTGCTAAAAGTAATTCTTCACTGTTATTGGAGGTTGTTCTTGACCGTTGCTAAAGGTTGTTATTGATAATTGCTCGGGGTTGTTGTACGATAAAATCTTTCCTCTGTAATTCCTTGCTTTTAGTTCAGAAACAGCAAATTCAATTAAACTAATGGACCTAAAAAAGTTATATTTCTCCAATCTTTTCAATTAGAAAGACTTTGCATCTCAGTCCTTTGAAATCCCTGATCTCAAAGTTCAAACTTCCTAACTAAGGCAATTAAAAAGAAAAAAAACATTGTAACTTGGACATCATGTTTACTTTTTCCGCAAGGCATAAATCTCCAATAAATCAGTAAATCGGCCCGCTGGCCGCTCCCGGTGCATTCCCGGGATTCTCTTCCTGCTGCAAGTCTGACTGGTGTTTGCAAAGAGGGATGCGAATGCTGGAGAGCTTAGAAGCAGCAAGCAGCCCATCGGGTGATGGTTGGGTGGTTTTGGATGGTTTTGAGGGAGGCATGGGCAAAGCCGGGTTGTTCAAAAGGGTTGGGGAGGACTTCTGTCGCTCTAGCTAGGTTATACCAAGGTATATCAGAGACCAAAGAGAAGCGGGGGTGAATGGCCAGCGACTCTGATGTCTGATTTCCGTCGGGAGTTTCGCGCTATCCGGCCAGTCATGCGAAGTCGCCTTTAATCATTTGATTGCCGGTGCTTTGATTCCTTGCCTGGGAATCCGATAACAAGCACTAGACTCTAAAATCTAGAATCTTGAATCTAGCTTCTGTAGATCTCAGAATTCCGGAAAAGGGTTCATCTCGTTACTCACGGTTTCTCAAATCTCGAATTTGGTCTAGGTATTTGAACAATCTGTAAACGTCTTCTTGAGACGTATTAGAGAACAGCAAAGGAAATCTAATTAAAATTGATCAATCATTGTCAAATTGATGTGATTAATCTTGAACAATGAAGGAGACGATACATTTCTTGAGTGAAGGGAAGGGAATCTAGTAAAAAAGACATCGAAGACTCGACCAGAGGAAGAAGAGAAAAAAGCGAATCGTCTTATGTGGCCAAGAGTCGGCTTTCTTCTTCGAGAAGGGTGGATGAAGAGATCTGGTAGAAAGGGCCCGATTTTTCTGGTTTTCTCTTTACTATCGCTCTTTTCAATTCAACCAACCCCGATGATGCGGTCGGTCCTCGAAGTCGGGGCAAGTGGATTATTGACGGCACAAAACAATGGCGCAGCTTTGTTCCAGAGAGTCCGTTCGTTCCTGGCGTAATATGTTCGATGCTGAGGGCCGAAGAGCCTGTCCGTCCGTCAGTTTTATGTACGAAGTGTTCCCATAAGCCTCGCGAGTACTTTTCGAACAACGAGTCAAGTGAGCCTAGTACATCTGGCTGCCTGATTCTGGTGTTTATTGAAAATCATGCCAAACGTGATGAATGATCATCGTCAAATCATGTCCTTCATATATGTCAGATTTCAAAACATCGGATTATATTAATAAAGGAATATTGGTTGCAGGGTGGCCGCTGAACAGGGATTCCCGGAAAACCAGTAAATTAACGGGAATTTTTTGAGACCGGCAAAAACGGGAAATGACAGTGCATGTATTTCTTGACCGGGAATTTAACAAATTTTTAGAAGAAAAATCTATTCAATCACTTTAATTATCACAAATTTCACATCACATGATGAATCATGATATGTATCTCATTTTCGAAGACATATCTAAGTATCATAAAAACAAATACAAAATTTCGAAAAATGTCACTCAGAAAAAGATGTTGTAGTAAGATTAAAAGTTTCATATTCTTTTAATTTTTCTACAGTATTTTTTAAATCATGAGTTTTAAGTGAAAAAGAGATAGTGGGAAATTATTCAGAAATAAAGACTACGGGGAATTATGATTTATTTCCCGAAAAGTCATATAGAATAGATAGTTAGATCCCGTTTCTTCTGTAAGGAATGTTTTCTTAATCACATTGCAAATCATGCTAAATATTCAGTAAACGCAATATATAAGTTAATTAGCCTTAATTGAAAAAATATATATGTGATTATTAATTCAAATTAACTTTTTTCTTAATCTAGATTTTTATAGTTAGAGTGTGAAAAAGAAACATTCTTTAACATTTAACAATATTTGACTCTTTATTTAAAATGAAAATTAATTAAAAAATTATTAATCGAATAATAAGAAATATATAATTTGAAACTGAATTGATTGAAATAGAAACCTTAAAATGATTTCAAATAATTCAAAACTAAATGCAATTTTGTGCAGATTTCGAACAAAAAATTTAGAAGCTGCTTAAAAATTGTGAAAATGATTTTTTATTTTTAAATATTACTTTTAAGAGAATATTTAAAAAAATTTCCAAAATTGTCAAAAAAGAGTGAGGATGATTTCATGACCATTTTTTTTATTTTTTAGGATTTTGAAATTATTTTAGGAGCAAATTGATTCATTTTAAAACATATTTAGATTTTTTTTTTAACAAAAAAATAAAAATTTGTAATATATTTCAAAAAATGTTAAGCAATTATGTACAATTATTTTTTATTTTGAAAAAATAATTTCAAGCGACTATCTACAAATACTTGAGAACAAAAAAAATTGTTGATGTATAGATAACAATTAAACAATCATTAATTTGGATCTACTTATACAATTAATAAAATTTACTTCTAATTTGAAAAGTGTTCAGATAAAAAAAACTGTTATCATATAAATTTTAACGTTTCTAGCTTCAAATTGCTTGAAATGATATAATTTGAAAAATTCACAAATTTATCAATTCATCCTTTAATTTGGAGCATTAAAATCATCAAGTGGATTTATATTTCTTTTATCTGAATCTGAATTTTTGAACTGTACAATTTATAAAAGTTTAAAATTTTGAAGTTCTATTGGATTTCATTTAAAATTGTTTATTTTAAAATGTTGATATTGATTGAAATATTAAATATTTGATTTAAATATTATATATTTAATTGCAATATTAAATATTTTAATATAAAATATCGATTGCAATATTGAAATATTGCAGTTCAATTGCATTTAATTGAAAAGTGTTTGATTAAAGATTATCAATAGCTTTCATTTTATACGTTTTACAAGAGTTGAAAAGAGTTGTAGAAACTCAAAACAAAATATAGACTTTTTAAGATTTTGAAATATTTAAAAAATTTCGAAAAATATCTGCAAGATTTTCAGGAAATTTTTTAAATTTTGAAAGATTTTTTAAAATTTTAGAAATAATTTAAGTTGATTTGAACAATTTTTGAAAATTCATCTCTTTTGGTAGAAATTTAATCGGTTTTGTTTGCCGGTTCAACTTATTTCTTAGAATGTCGTCTTTTTCAAAATTCATCTTTTTTGGTTGAAAATTCATCTATTTGGTTCAAAATAAATTTTTTAGTTTGAATTTGGATTTAACATATCTGAAATCTTCAAAAATATTTTCGGATTTTCTCAAGAAGATTAGGAAAATTATATGTATACGATCTTGAAAATAAATAAAATTTAAAAACAAATATTTTTTTGAAATTTTTCTTTCGTATTGAAAATTATTTTTCCCCTCAAATCGAAAAACTACAGGCGCGCGATTAAAGATGCTAATCTCTTCATGAATAAAAGAAGATTTGTCCTCAAAGAAAAATCCAAAAATTGTCAAGAATTGACTTCTACACGTTATCTTATACCTTAATTTTATTTTGCCCCGCTTTCGGGCGCCCCCTATAGCGTAGCACCCCTAGGCATTTCCCTACATTTTCCTAATGGGTAAACAGGAACCAGCACACTTAAACATAACCTTTAAATTTGGAATCATTTGGGCGCGAAATTTGAATTGGAAGATTCCATTTTTTACTTTTAGAATCAAATGACGTCAAACGGCAAATTTAATAATACTGCTGCTTAACATGATTAGGAAATTTATTTAAAAAACGTATATTCAAAGTTTGAAACAAAGAAAGAAGTTTGAGAAGTTTTGAATTGCTTATTCGTTTTCAGCAGCCATGTTTGAACGTTCAATCTCAACCGCGATTTGCTGCAAGCCTGAATCGGGGGCGAGGATAAGCAGCCATTCGTAAAGAGATCTGAAACTTTTCTCTCTGGGAACGAGTCTTGCCCTGAGGATTGGAGTATTGGGGGTGATCTTATTGGTCTCTGCACGAATAAGCAGTCCCAGTTCACCCAAGGGAATTCACAAGGGGAGACTACAATTTATTCCCTGCTGTATGGTCTTTGATTATGGCGAATCTTGTATGGAGAATCCAGAATCACATACATACGAAATTTGATATTTGCTTGATAAAAATGAAATAATTAGCTACAATAAACCTGAAAATTCTTCTATAATTCTCAGAAGATATTTATCGAACTGGGAATTGGACAAATAATTGATTTGAAAGCTGCAAAAATACTTTCTGGATACACCTATTCGGACGAATGTTCTTCGAGTTTTCGAACATATGAAAGAAAATCTTTCAATTCATATTTCGCGCCACAATTACTTCAAGATCGTAACACCGCACTTGAACATAACCTAAAACATTGAAAACTTACAAGCGCGAAATTTAAAATACAAAATTTAATTCTAGTCCTCATTTCTCCAAACTTAAACCCATTCAATTCTACCCTCAATTTGTATTCACCCCCAACAAAACCCACTATTTTTATCATCTCGGAATGAAACCCTATTTGCAGAAAAATCGACAAAGAATCAAACAAACAAATCCAAATACGACGAACATGAATATATTTGATATATATTGCATATAAAATATATAGCTATAGGTTAATACTGCAGCACGCTTTCGAGATAGTTGGAACCATGGAACAGAATGCACGTAAAAACAGGGCCGACAGCTGAGTGTACATAGGGAGCTCTTCTCTTTTGCCTTCCCCCTCCCCTTCATTTTTTCCACCCATGAACATCATCCCCCCACTAAATTCACTTTTAGTGTCTACCTCTCTTTTGGTGTCTTGAACGTTTCAAATCTACCCCATAATATACCCATACCCCCTTACCCCTACCTCACCCCTCCATGTCTATTGCTCCTCGGGACCTATGCAAACACGGGGTATTCATTGCCCGACATATATCGCGGTCGTGCGAGAACGTGTCCGTATGATTTAATGGAAGGAACCCCAGGAACGTTGTGGGATTTTCGATTAATCGCTCGGCTCGAGCCAGCTTCTCCAAACGACATCCTGTTGAGGAGCCAAGAGTCGTTCGCCAATTTCAACACTTTTGATCGTAAAAGCTCGAGTTGCGATTTTTATTGGGAGGCTGAAAGGTCGGGTTCTTTTGATATTTTTGCGGGATTCATTCAATTAGATTTAGGGGCTGTCCAAAAAGTACTTTAACAATTTGAAGGGGGGAGGTCACGCAAAAAAATACGATTAGTAAAAGGGGGTGAGGGGAGTGCTTAGTGGGAGTAAGATTACGAACTTAAATAACATTTAGTATATTTCCTGATGATAAAATTAAACAAAGTTTGCGAATTGTGCAAATGATGGCCTTCCGACGGTACAGTTCAAAAATAACTTAATAAATTTGAAAATCACTTTCATATTTCAGGCTTCACACTCTTTCTTCTATTCCCCTCTTTTCCACATTTTTGTATAATTCTTCCTTTCTTCCCTGTTTTCAAGAAACTTCTCATTTTTACCGTTTTTTCGTTTAAATGCGAACTGAATTAATAGAATCTAATGAAAGGCTACTATTATATTTTCGGTGCGGAATTCATCTCGTTTGATTAACAATTCTACTATTTGGTTAAAAATTTAATTATTATTCGAAAATGAAACTATTTTGATATAAAGCCATTTTCTTTGGTCAAAAATTCAACTACTTGGCTAAGCATTGAACTACTTTGTTAAAAATTCCTTTTTTTGTTGTTTGTCGATTGATCTCTTTGATCTATAAATTAATCTGTAACTAGTTACAGTTACAAGTGTATTAATATTATGCTAAGAATTACAAGTAGTGAATATTTCTAGTATTAGAGCAATGTAACAAAAAAATTTATCGGACACAAATCAGGAAATTCTTGCTATGAGAGAGCTTCCCTCTTTCTCGAGGTTTTGGTCGACAAAGAGAGGGTTGGTTTGTAGCCGGAAGAGTCCCATGAGACGAGAATGCTCGAAATCGGTACGTTGCTCTGGGAAATTTTGAAAGGGAAGAGAGAAAAAAGAAATGGATGGTACGAGAGTAAAACTGAAGATGAAGAAAAAAGAAGTTGAAGACGAGGAAAGCACGAATCGCGCTTCGTCGAGCGTAAATTCGCGATATTGCCTCTATAGAGATGTAAAGCTTTCCAAAATCCCTAAATATTTTAGATACAACAACGTCAATAAATGTGTAAAATTTTTGTTCTAATCTCTTCATATTTTCAACTATTGACAAGATTTTTTCAACCAAAAAGAATGACTTTCTAACAAAATTGTTGAATTTTCAGCAAAATTAACCAAGTTTAAACCAGAAATATAATACTTAAATTCTCAGTTGCAGTAATTAATTTTCAACCATAAATTAAACGCATTTTCAAAAAAAGTAGTTAAATTTTTAACCAAAGAAATGAATTGTCAATCAAAAAACTACAAATTTATCAAATATATTTGGCGCACCTAAAATCAAATGTGAATTTGAGAGAAAAGTATACAGCCATTGCGTTACCAATTATGAACAAATATCTGAATTTTCATACAAAAAACATTGTCTACCAAAAGAAAAGAATTTTCTACTCAAAAAGACAAATTTTCAATAACAAGAAAAATTAATTTTAACCACAAAATTTCAATGATAACCACATAGTTGACCTTTTAAGCAAAAGAGATTAAGTTTAAACAAAAAGGTTAAATTTGAACCAAGTTCTCAACAAAGAAAGAAGAATTTTCTACAAAATACACGAATTTTATGGTTTAATACATACATTTAAAAAAAATAAAAATTCATCATTACCAGTTTCAAACTCAAATGTTTTTTACCAAATTCGACCTTTAAACTGGAAATGATGATTTTTAACAAAAAAATTCATTAAAAAAAAAAAAAATTAACAAGTTGAATTCAATCAAAAACGACGAATTTTCAACAAAATAGTTGAATTTTCAACCCCAAAATATGATTTCTCAAAAACAGGTAATTTTCTAATAAATAATTACATTTTCAAATAAATAGTTCACCATAAAATGCATGAAGTTTCAACCAAACCGTTGCATTTTTAACTAAAAGAGCTAATTTTTTAACCAGAAATGTAATAATTAAATTTTCAGTAATAATAATTTATTTTTAACCAAAAATTAAACGCATTTTCAACAAAATAGTTACATTTTGAACCAAACTAAAAAAATTTTTAATACTTAAACTTAACACCAAGTAGTTGAATTTTGACAAAAAATATGACTTTTTAACAAAATACTGCATTTTCACAAAAATAATTAAATTTTCAACCTAATAGTTTCAAACCAAACAAGATGAATTCCGAGCCGAAAATATAATAGTAGACATTTTAACTTCCAAAAATGGTCTTTTAACCGAAAATAGTAGAATTTTCTTATTGGGTTCTATTAATTCAGTTCGCGTTCAAGCGAAAAAAAACGAGAAAATGGGGAAAAGATGAAGTTTCCTGAAACAGAGGAAAAAGGAGAATTCTTGAAAAAATGTTAGTTTAAAATATGAGTTCTTTATCGATTGAATTCAATTTCTCTGAAAACAACCAAAAGTTACTGAAAAAATCCTATAAATAAACTTATAATAAGAATGTTTAAATAATCAAGTGATTATGAATTTTTGATCAAATACATATTATACAAGGATTTAAAGCGTTAGAAATATTTATGTAAACCTAATTATCATAGTTTTTTTTATAAATAAGGGTGCGCCAACTTAGCCTCCGCGCTAAATAACCCTCCACACCCCTAAATCTTTCTTCTAAAGTTTCCCTAGTTGTATTTTAATTTTTTGGGGGAAGGTTTAGGGGAATGGAGATATTTTAGATAAAGAGCCATTAGAGATGGGTAATTGGATCCTGGGATTTTGGTTGGTTCTTAAAAGCTCCGCCTTTCATGAAATTCGATCGTAACTCGACACCAAGGGCTTCCCATAAATACGTTAAAAGAAAATATAATGGCCCTGACATTTTGGAATTGATTATTAAATATTCTGATTCTAATGGTGATTTTACTTTTAAATTAATTAATTTGTTATTATTTAAGAAGATAAATGGATAAATTTTTATCTAGATATAGAAATTAATTATGAAGGATAAAGAATTAACTATTTTATTTCTTGAAATTACTTGAAGGGTCCCAAGGAATAAGGGCATAAATGCCAAATTTTGGAAATGCGTTTTAATGATTTAAACACATTTTGTCCACCTAACTACATGTCTCTGCAGAAGATTTCAGTTGAAAATTACTCTTTTTGGCTGCAAATTAAACTAATTTTTTAGAAATTTTTTGTTTAGTTTATAATACATTTTTTTCTGATCATTTACGTATTCCATTTTTGGTTGAAACTTATAGTTTTTGGTTTAAAATTCAACTATTTAGTTAAAAATTCGTTTACTTTTTGGCTGTAGATTCATCTTCCTTGGTTGAATATTCAACTATTTGGTTGAAAGTTGAACTGCCTTGTTCAAACTTCTTTTTATGGTTGAAAATTCGACTAGTTTGTTAAAAAAATTTTTTTTTTAAATTACTTTTTTCTAACTGAAAATTTAACTATTCCATTTTTCGCTGAAAATGATCGTTTTTCGTTGAAAATTTAAATATTTGATTGCAATTTTATGTTATTGAAAATTAATCTTCTTGGTTAGAAATTCATCTTTTTGATTGAAAATTTAACTATTTAGTTGAAAATGTCTCGTTTAAGTTAAAAGTTCATATTTTTGTCTGTAGATTGAACAATTGTGTTGGAAATTCTTCTTTTCACTTGATAATCAATTTTTTTAACTGAAAAGCTAACTATTCAATTTATTGTTGAAAATTTATCTTTTTTGGTTAAAAATTCAATTATTTGTTAAAAATTTCTTTCTTTCTTTTGTTGAAAATTAATCTTCTTGGTTGAACATTCATATTTCTTGGTTGAAAATTTAACTTTTTGATCGAAAGTTGAACAACTGTTACAAATTCTTTTTTTTACATTCTCACCTCAATGAGAAGGTATTGGTTTTATGTGAAAAATGACTTTCTAGGATTCAATCAAATGTCGACGTTTTGAGGCCCCCTGAGTCAGAAAAAATGGTTTTTACGAAGATGTCTGCCTGTCTGCCTGTCTGTCCGTCTGTCTGTCTATATGTCTGTCTATCTGTATGTCTGTCTGTCTGTCTGTAGTCTGTAGTCTGTAGTATCGTGTAGGCGCGATAACTTTCGAAAGATTGATCAGATTCGATTGTGCTTTGGCACACTTTTTGAAGGCCTAAAAAGAAAGAACGAGT
>JAABKJ010000175.1:0-57756 GCA_011634705.1 Andricus grossulariae
ACTGTAGTACGTTTACGTTCTCTTGTTCGGGACAGCAGTGTTCCCAAACATAAGAGAGCAGAGTTGCACCACATTTTGAGGCCGCCGCTTCACGCGAAATGGCGCTGCTGTCGCGTTAAAATCGTGGTTGTGTTGCCCTACTACATCAAACGTAACAGCTGTCCTAAATTTCTTTCCGTGTATGAATAAAATCAAAACAAATGTTATGATTATAGAAGCAATGTTATGAAAATGTTGAATTTTCAGTTATTTTTGAATCTCCCTACTCACCAATGCTCCTTAATTTAATTTTACAGAATGCGAATGAGATTTCATCGAATCCATATGCTCTTGCTTGTTTTTGAAAAACACCTTTAATAAAAGTCGAAAAATTAGGTTATTATATTAATGAAACCGTGAAAAAAGATACACCTGATTATGCCAGACGTTAACTCAAATATTGTCGACAATTATTTCGCAAAAGTACCGTCAAACGGGGTAATTTCGGACATGTGGAGTAAGTTCGGACATTCCTCAATTAATAATTTGAGTTACTTAAGGGGATTTTACCCAGAATATGAAACCAGTTAAAGCCTTAATAAAGCATTAACTGACTTTAGACTCTGGTTAAAACCCCATTCAATAATTTAAGCTATTAATGTAGGAATGTCCGAATTTAGCTACATGTTCGTGGTAAACCATTTGATGGTACGGTTAGCTCGAAAAAGTGGACCGTAGCTTGGCGGATTAGAAAATATATAGCCGAATACGTCACCGAAAAACTCACAAGAATAGCGTCAACACGGAGATAAAGGGTATCCCTAAGTTATTCGATGGCTTTTTGGCGCTGAAATAATTTGGAAAAACACCGTAAAAAGTTAACGGCGTTCTTCCGTAATATTAAGGAACCAAAACAAAAGCTCTTATTTCGATAAACGCCGTAATAAGATTATTAACAATTATTAATAAAAAAATAATTATAAAAAATATTTACCTAATTTTAAATACGGAATGTCAGGGAATCGCGGAAACAAAAAAGCAGGCATTTTGAAAAAGTTACTGCCCCTAATGCCAAAGAATCGCCACGTCTCCTGGAAAAACTTATATAGTCAATAATGACGTAACTCATCTTGTAACATCTATCGAATTAAAAAATGCCGGTTTTTCAGTAAATACATTTTGAAAATAAATTTATTTATTTCAAATGTAAGCACTCGCTTAGATTTTCTATATATTTATTAATACTTGAAATATGCTTCTATATATTTATATTTTTTCTCCTCAATTGAAATAGATTTCGATAATCAAGAATCAGCATTCGACATCCTCAGGTATATTTTCTTCTAAATATTTAATAAAATACCAAGGTTTTCCTGATAATTGTATACGTTGGTTGTGTTTTTTTAGGCACAAAGAAATCTAATAAAAAATATAGCTTTCAGAATTTAAAAGTAATAATAATTTTCAATTTTAATATTATTATTATTATTTATTTTCTAATGTTTAATTTAATTAGTGAATACATTTTTGAAAATTATTATTATGAATTGATAATAATAATTAATAAAATGATATAAGCAATGTCAACAAATGTTACTATTTTTATATTATTATTCATTTTCAAATATTCGAAATATTTAATCATTGATAAAAATTAATTAATAAATAGTCAATTGAACAAAAGTAAATTAATTAATTCATTAATTTGTTTTTGTTGGAATTTTTCCTTTAAAAATATAATTTTCATTTTCTTTATAAATATTTAATTAGATCAAAAATAGTTCATATAAAATTTATTAATTTTTAATTTTCTAATATACAAGTAAATAACACACTAGAGTCGCCAATTTATTTGATAAAATAATAATAAGATTACAAAAATTGCTTGATTCAATATTGAAAGTCTTTGTTTTTTTTCTCACTTTTCCTGCAATGTTTACCAAATTATCAATAGAGATATTCCCGTAATACCTTTAATTTTTAAAATATATATGATTTCAAATAGTTCATCGCTAAAAGAAACTCTTTCAATGTCAATCTGATCTGCGGAATGTGATTTTTCGATCTGCTTGAAACTATTTCAATTTGCTGTTTCAAATTCCATTTAACTCGGTTTCGCGCAGAGCACTTGTAACGTTGCGCGAAATTGTTTCAGCGGAAACATGAATATTGGACTAGTACTTGATTTTTCATTGAGGAGTGATTTATTTTTACCTGGAAATTTGCATGGATACGAAGCTTTAATATTTCACAACCTGCAGATTTTCAAGAGTTTCATTAGTTAGTTACTATATTGATTTTTTGTTATACGTATTAGAATCCTTAATTATTGAATAATTAATATTCTGCAATTTTATGATTAATCATTCTTTGCATCATATTTTCAATATCACCACCTTTTTATAAAAATAGGGATCATTCAAGGTACTTCGGAATTATGAAAGCCCTAATGCTACGATATAAACACCTCCGAGAAAATATGTAGCTGCGAATTGTAATTGGAAAATTGTTTTTTTACACTACCGACAGAAAATGTAGGTACATTTCCTTCGATCGTTTAAAAATTCATAATCACTTCAAAGATTGATATCTGTGCAGAAACAAATCTAGCAATTTGTGAGTAGAATCTTTTGGAATATTTTAAAATGAAGCGTCGAATTTACTCGTGCTGAAGAAATTTTTGGGAAGCCAAAAGTCCAAGATTCGTCGTTAACCTTCATTTGTGACCGACCGTGAAGGAAGGGACTTGACGCGGATAAAATCGAGTTTCACTTTTTTCGAAAAATCCATAGTTTTTTATTTGCTCTTTCGCAATAAAAAATGTTATCCCTGTATCTGAAAAATTCGCATTGTTATTAATCTGCAAAATAAGGCCCTCTAATGGATTTCCTGTGTTGGACCGCCTCTTCAAACGCTCCTCCTTTAAAACGAAGCTACCATGCGTTAGGTACCGTTCTTCGCGGACGATCACATTTTTTATAAGATGAATGATTACCCAGCAGTTACATAGTAGTATTTGATAGCGCTCCTGATTCGGATTTAAAAAGTAGGACTCAGTCTTCATCTTATGATTCTTCCAAACTTTTATGAACACTTTTCTAAATCTGGCAAAGAGTTGAACTTAATATTTCAAAATGCTCATTTTGCAGAAAAAAATCTATACTTTGAAGCTGAATATTTTTCGACTTGTTCATTGAAATAGTTTTAGCGTGTGCGGATTCAACGCTAAATTTTATAAGCTGTTCAACGGATTCTACTTACAAAGTCGTAGATTCGGTTTATGCACAGTTGTTCCTCTTTGAAGTGAAGTAAGAAATTTCCAACGGTCAAAGGAAATGTACTCAAACTTTCCGTTGGTAGTGTATTGCTTGTTTTGCAATTTAGTACAGCACTTCATGCATTCAGATTTTCCAAAGGTCGTATGTATTTGCATAATATCTATCTTCCAAGAAGGAGAATTAACAGGCAAGATGAAGAAGCACTGCAAATAACAAGAGAATGAGGTAGGTCTACTAATTTTCTCTTATTAGGCAAGATAATTAGACGTTTCAACTTCATGCTCCAATTTCTTGAACGAAATTTACCTACTCATTTGCAATTTTTATGAAAATACTCTACTACTCTATTTTGAAACATTAACTCATTGCATTATTTGTCACAGGAATATTTGGGTCATTTCAAATTATTGACGGAATGTTTGTCCCCAGCTAATTTTATAGATATAACATTTAAAATTTCATAATTGACATTCTTTTTAAGTACATAAGATTGTACGGAATCCTAAAACTCATGATTATTACATACTTTGCTTTATTTAAAGGAAGTGAAGGATAAAAATGGGATATATGCAGTAGTTAATGTCAATTTATGGTGAGCCCAATTAGGTAAGCAACTAAAATGAGACAAAAAGGGGTATTGAAAGGGATGACCCTTAGTAGTAAATGTCAACCTATAGCTAGGCGCTTCACAGGCATAAACTAGTGAGATTTCTGAAACGATGATAGAAATAATGCGAGGGTCATCAATTTATTGGTAAGGGACATAGTATTTTGACGATTTGTGACGTAGAGGGAGGTGATAATGCAGAATATGACATCAAACATAAAAAACATAAATATGACTAACAATTTTTTGAAATTCTTAAAAAAAAATAAAAATTACTAGTTTTGTTCTACAAGTGAAGCATAATCTAAATATACACCTGAAACTCTTTCCCTTATTCCCCTCTTTTCTCCTATTCTAAAAAATTCCTCTTTTCACTAATGTTTTCAAGAAATTTCACGTTTTATAGTTTTTTTCGTTTTAATCTGAACTGAAATGATAGAACTCTTTAAAAAAATACAACTATTTTTTTGTGAAATACTATTATATTTTTTGAACAGAATTTATCTCTTGTAGTTAAAAATTCTACTATTTGATTGAAGATTGTACTATTTTATTGAAAATTCTTGTTTTAGTTCCAAATTAATTTTCTTAACTGAGAATTCAACTAATCTGTTTTAGGCTGAAACTTGATCCTTCTTAGTTGAACATTCAACTAATCAATTTTTCATAGAGAATTCAGTTTTTTTTTTAGAAATTCAACAACTTGGTTGAAAGTAAAACTATTTTGTTAAAAATCAATTTTAATGGTTGAAGATTTTACTATTTTGTTAAAAATTGGGTTTTTCCTTGGTTTAAAATTATTGTTCTAACTAAATATTTTAATATCGCATTTTTTGTTGGAAATTCATCGTTTTTAGTTAAAAATTGAACTATTATATTATTTTTCACTATTTTGGTAATTTTTTATATTTTTATTGTCTTTACTTTTAAAATTAATTAATTTAACGAAAGGTTTAACTATTTCATTTTCGGATGTACATTAACAGTTTTTCGTTGACAATTCAACTATTCTCTTAGAAAATAACATTTTCGTTGAGTATTCATAATTTCGTACTTATCTAGAGAACTCGAATTTTTGGTTTAAAAAATCAACTTTTTGTTTGACAGTTTTATTTTGTTTCAAATTGAAAATCTTCTTGGTTGAAAATCAAAACCTTCTCCTAAATCTTCCTCATTTTGCTTGACAATACTACTATAAGCTTTATAACAAAATTCAAAATTTTTCAGATAATTTGCCTTTCTGACTTAAAAAATTAACAATACCGGTGACATTTTTTTTTTCCTGAATGAAAAATCTTTCTTGGTCGAAAATTCATCTTTTTGGTGGAAATTTGGTCTTTTCAGTTTATTAATGCAACTGAAGGGTAAAATTGATCTCTTTTAGTTGAGTATTCAATATTTTTTTTGCAAATTTACCCTTTTTGATTAAATTTAACTGTTTTTTATTTCAAATTATAATCTTTCTGCTTGAAATACCATCTATTACATTTTTGTTTAGAACTCATCTTTTAATCTTCTTTGATTGAAAATTCAACTGCCTTCGAAAAATTTCGTCTTTTAGGCTCGAAAATACAACTATTTGTTTAAAAATGCAATTATTTGTGGTTCAAGTTTATTCTTTTTATTTAAAAATTCGACCATTTGATTGAAAAGTCATCTTTGTAGGTTGAAATTCAACTATTTTGTTGAAAATGTGTCTCTCTTGCTTGAAACTTCGACCATTCAATTGTAGATATAACTGATTGGTCAAAAATTAATTTGTTTGTTTGTCGAAAAAGCAACTGTTTGGTTGTAAAATCATTTTATTATGTTAAAAGGTCAACTGTCTTCTGAAAGATTCGACTTCCTTGCTTGAAAGCTCAATTTTTTCATTGTGTAATCATTTTTTTGGTAGAAAATTAATCCTTTTGGTTAAAAATTCAACTGTTTTGCTCAAAAATGCCATATATTTCGACTCGAAATCTTGAAAGTTTTCCATTAAATTTAATACGGTACATATATGCATTCATTTGATTGAAGCGAATTCTTTCCCCTATTATTACCCTATTTTTGTGACAAATCATCCTATTTCGTCAGTTTTCATAGCATTTTCGGCTATGGTATCTGTTGAATATAATGTTTATATGCTTTTTGTTTTATTTCAGTCGTTTATTAGATGATCTCGAAGAAAAAATTTTGACTTAAGATGGGGGGGGGGTACTGTTCATATATGTGACGTCACCCTGGGGGCTTCAAGCTTTGTATGATGATCTGTGACGATGAAGGGGAGGGATGGAAGAAGTTTTCAATATAGCGTGACGTAGTTTTTGAACGGCCCCTAAAATGAACCATGGCGTTTAGGGATTGGGCAGACTTTGAGTAATGCGGATCAATGTATAATCAGCCAATTCAGGGAAGACATGAGACTGATTTCATAGAAAATCATGTTGAGAGGTCTAGCTTAGGGTTGTAGCGTAAATAATTCCAACTTTCGCGTGTTGTAATGCTAATTAGACGATTGACGGGTCGCGAATAAAGAGATCAACTTTTGCATCTAAACGAGACGAATATTTATTATTTTGGAAAGTATTTGTTGTCAATTTGAGTTTTTTAAGGGACGATCAAAAAAATGTGAACGTTGTGTCTTGTCAGTGTGATTTTATATTTTATTGCATTAATAGCCATTATGTGTATTTTAAACGGATTTACGATACTAGAGGATCACCGAGAAGTAGATGGATGATTGATATGCTGAAATCAGTCTCTCCTGAAACATCATAAACTCCGGTGCGATGCAGAGACCATGAAAAATGCCAGTTCAATTTGAGTCAACCTTCTGGAATTTGCTCACCGCTAATCGTCCAGTTGATGATGACATTCATCACCTCTTTATTACCGATGCGAATAACCGAAAGCGATAGGTAAATGTATTCGATTACGATATTTAACTAAAAAAACGATTCTTTTTATAGAAAGTCGATTACTACATCATTCTGATCCGGTCGGACCTCCAAATCGCTTCTTATAAATTATAAATGTCTTATGTAATTATTATTTGAAGTAATAACTTTTTAATTTTAGAATATAAGAGTTTACTGTTTACTGTTTACCGTTTACTGTTTACTGTTCTGCTGTTGTTTCTTATTTGTCGCTCTCACTAATAGGTCAATCCTTCTCTCGTGCTGTTAACGATTATTAATATCTGAATTTAGTTATTTAAATACATGATCATTTATTCTCATATTTGATTTGTCTACAAATAAAAAATTTATAATTTTACTTCAGCTAAATATGCAAATTAGTTTGTTACAGGGTGTCAGCATAATACGAAATTGAAATATGTCGATTCACAACAAAAATGAAGGACCACGTATCTAAGCGTATAGCCAAAAAGACAAATTTGGTAAAACTTACGAGCCATCGATGTTAATCTTTCAATGCCAGATCCAATTCCGAACAATTTTTTAAGAGGAAAAGAACCGGAGCAACGAAGTAACCGAACTAACGTACTCTCATTGACGAAAAAAGGTTAGGACGGTTAGGTACTCTTCTTATTTCACGAGCTCTAGGCAATATTCGACCTCTTTTGAATACTGTATTTTACAATATAATTCACATTTATGGATGTACTTTTTTTAATCATGGGCGATTTCTCGATCTATCTGATGATATTTTCTTCTGCAAAACCATATTTTCATACTAAAGAAAAACTGACTTTTGAAGTATGTGTATTGTATCAGTTTACATTGCTGAAGCTTCAAAGCATTTCTGTAAAAAATCCAGTAGACGCATTTTCTATACATAAAAAGTTTATTCTTTAAGATTTTTTTTTTTAATTTTTGGAAAAACTGGTGTCATCTCATACAATATTTTATGTCAACCATTCCATATATCAATAACTCCTCCAGGATAAGAAAAATGCTTTCGAATATTTCATGAAAAATACAACATTAAAAAAAATCTTCAATTTTTCGACAACTGAAGATTACTTTCTAAATCTGAATCAGTGAAATGTCGTTGATTGTGAGTGAAATTTCATTGATTGAAATAGCTGGAATTGGATGAAACTTTTGAGAGTTGGTAGCACTGCTCCATGTCAATTTTGCATTCATAATAAAATAAGATTTCAGTAGATTCAATCAAATATAATTGTAAAAATTCAAAACCCATGAATGTGATCAAATATTAAGAAAGGTGAAAAGTTTCGATGCTTCTAAATGAAAATAACCTCACATATTAATTCACTTTCAAGATTCGACTGTTATGTACACACCCGTTAAGTAAGTAATTTTTACGTGAGTTACATTATATTTTCCCCGCAAGTAATGCAGCACACTTACAGCCCGAAAATTCAAAAATGTATCTCTTCAAAAAATTATTTCTGCTACTTAAGTAGAAGAATAACAATAACGCTTTACTTAAAAACTAATAGGTTATGTCTCACATGATTCACTCTGATGTTACTGAGTTGATTAGTTAATAAGACCGGAATCACTGATTAATCAGTGAAATATCTAACTTCAATTCCAATCAGTGAATTTTTCACTGATTCATATTTAGATAGTAACTTCCATGTCACTTAGGTCCGAAAAACAATGTTGGCTGAACGCTGAAATACGTTCTTTTTATTTCAGAACGAGGGGTTGGCGGCTTATGACGGCAGGTATACATTTGTAATGAAATTTCCTGAAATATCTGAAAACTGCTGTAATATCTGAATTCACTTGAACTTACTGGAAGTCATTTGAATTCATTTGAAGTCACATAAACTCTTCTAAAGTCACTTTAATTCTCTTGAAATATTCTAAACGTCACTTAAAGTCATTCGTAAATTTTTTTTGATCATATAGATACTTTCTCGAACTCAAAAATCTACCCAAAAAAATCAGAAGATTTTACAAATAAGAAATGGCCAGATCCGGAATTAAATGAAGATTTGAACATTATAAATCTTAGAGTTTTGCCAAAATCGCTAATATTATTTTCTTCGTAATCTAAACAATACTTTCAATTTTCGAAATTCTTGCATAATTTTAATATCTTGCGTTTTTAAGGAATAAATATCATTTTTGTACAGATTAAATAAGTAAAATGAATTTAAAAAGCTTTTCAGTCTATCATACATTTTTTCAGTATATAGAAACGCTATTGCACTCAAAATTAACTTATAAATGTAAATATTTCAGCCATTAAAATGGTCAGACACTGAATTGCGTAAATGGTGAAGTCTTCTCAATTTTTCTTTTAGATAAATTCTGAGTGCGTGAAAAATTGTACAGGCTCAAAAAATGTTAAGATATTTCTCAAAGCTTTGAATCATTATTTAATTTTTTAAGGTACACATATGAAAATGAGGTTTTGTCATATGAAAACTGAAAATATTTGAATTTAAAAATATTTTCGAAAATCGGGTAAATCATATATAGATTACTAAAAAAATTATTATCAGCATTTTTACAAAACTTATTTAATTCAGAGTCTGACCATTTTATTTTCTCAAATCTTCTCAATTTTTGTTTAGGTTAATCTTAAGTGCAAAGCTGTTGAATATTTCTATCAAGGTTAATAAAAATGAGACTTTGCTCTAGACAAACTAAGAATTAATTAATTAATTAAATATCAACTCTGAGAATTACGAATTTTTTGAACTTATTTTTGCTCCGCGGAGCCTCAGGATATTGATCTATTTCAGATTTTACGCATGTTATGAGGGAACTAAAATAAAAATTTGCAGTGCACGGCTGTATTAGTTTGAAATTTTTTTTCGAACCACCCCAATTTAAGATAAATATGTACTTCGTAAAATTGATGAAGTCCCGTTAATTTAGCGAAATTTCCTGTAGTCACTTGAATTCTTTTGATATCTCCTGAAATGTCCGAAATCATTTGAACTTACATGAAGTCAAACGAAGTCATTTGAATCAATAGGTCGAGTTGTCAATTTGAAATGGAATCTGTCATGAGTTTGGGGCCACATGTTAGTAGTTCATGGCAACGTATAGTGGAAAAATACATCTCTCAGTCAAAGAGACTATGGAGAATTTAGAGTTTAAAATGAGATGATTACAGTAATGGTGGTCAACGTATAATCAGCCCATTCAAATATATCATCTGAAAAAAAAAATAATAACAGAGGTTTTAAGATTCAAGACAGAAATTAAGGTTAACGGGCGAGAGTATAAAAAGGAGAGATTTACATTAGAATGAATCCGCGTATAGTAAGAGAATTCAGTAGTATAAGTCAACGTATAGTCAGCTATATCATGGAACATTCACAAGAATCACATGACAGTAATGCATAATGGTATCACTCATCAGGGATATCACATGGGTGCGGGGGTTAAAATAGGGAGATTTGCAGTAACAAAGGTCAACGCATAATCTGCCAGTTTATAGGTATCAACTAAAAAGGAGTAACATGAGAGGGATCAAGATAGAAGTAAGGAATCATGGAATATAGTATGAAAAGATTTGTAGTAGGATGAGTTAACATTTAGTCAGGCAATTCAAGGATTTTAGGCGCATCCCACACTCTATTGTGAGGATTCGTAAGATTTTTGCGCCCCACCTCACCCTTCTTACGTACTATTTGATATTTTATAGTCAATATATCAACAATATATCAATTATACACATGATTGAAAGATTTTAAGAGCTGTCAAGAGATTTTGAGGTATTTCAAAAAACTACAAAGTATTTCACAAACTTATAAAGTTTTTACGTTAAAATTTTAACGAATCTTCAAAGGATTTTAAAACAATTTTGAGGGATTTTAATGGATTTTGAAATATTTTACCGGACTTGAAGGCATTCAGAAAGATTCCTACGTATTGAGATTATTTCATGAATTTGACATGGATTTTAACTATTTCAAGAGATCTCGCAAAATTTCGAAATTTCGAGAGAGAAAAAACCCACACTAGTGCGGTTTGTGATTTTGAATCTTTGAAGCTCAATATCTCGAAAGTAACTAATCGAAATTTAATGTGTAAGAGGTACTCTTTGGGGTGCGAATTCTCACTAGTGTGGTTATTGCGGGTTGATGATTTTAAACGATTTTTCGAGTCTCTAAGGAATTATTATGTTTTTTTAAAAGAAATTTTTATCAATTTTAAGAATTTTACAAGATTTAACGGAATCCTAAAGAATTTGCAGGATTTCAGCAGTTTTTAAAGGATTTCAAGGCATTTCTAGAGAGCCTAATCGTTTCAAAGGAATTACAAAAGATTATGTATATATTTATGGAAGTTTAAGGATTTTAAGTAATTTTCACATGATTTGGAAAAATTCAAGGCATTTACAAAATATTCAAAAGAATTCACGGGATTATAAGGATTGAAAAGGTTTTCAGGGATTTCACGAGATTTCATGAACGGTGTACACCAGATTTCAACATTGGTTAACTCCTCGACTCTATATTTATTAGACGTATGCAATATGAAATATTACATAACAAAAAATAAACAAAACAAATAATTCTATAATGTGCATAAAAGTATAGAAAGTATTTTCAACAGTAAGAACCGGATTCAATCAGCATATTTAAAAAAAAAATTAAAAAGAGGAAACTTTGCCGAAAAAAAAGTATTATTTCAGCGTTAATTTCAAGTGTACTAAATGAGGTGTAGAAAAATGATACCATCATAAAAGAGAACTCTAGTTTTCACAGTGTTATGAAAGAAATGCTTTATAGACTCCCCTAGCCACCAGTAAGGACTTGCAAGATTTTCCGAACCCACCCCTCCTAAAAGCTATCCGTAATTAAGGGACGCTATTTTAAAAAGAAAAATTGGAGGAGTATGAAGCAGGGTCGCCTGACAATAATGCATGTCGACTTTAAGTCAGCCAATACAAGCGTGCAACCTAAAAAGAAACCGCGGAATCTGTAGGATGTAAAGTGGGATGAATTTAGTAATGTAGGTCAACCTATAGTCAGTCAATTTAGTAGTATCAGGGTATTGGTATAATGGGATATAGTATAAAAAGGGAAGGTGTACAGTAGTATAAGTCAATTTATAGTTGGGCAATTCAAGCATATTAGTTAAAAAGTACATGGCATGAGGATGAACCAAATCTACCTGACAGTAATTGATGTCAACGTATAGTTAGCTATTGCGATACGATCGACTAAAAAGTGACCAGGGAATGTGGGTGTAAAATGGGGTGAATTTCAGTAATTAAGGCTAACGTTTATTCAGGTAATACAGTCGTATCAGTCTAAAGGGAATAATTTAAAAGGTTTCAATCTAGAAATGTGGGATAATGGGATAAACGATTAGTATGAAAAGTGAAGGTTTAGAGTAGTATAAGTCAACGTATGGTTGGGCAATTCAAGGATTTCAGTTGAAATGGACATGAGAGGAGGATGAACTAGGTTACATGACAGTAATTCATGTCAACGTAGAGTCAGCTATTACAACACGATCTACCAAAAAGGGACCAGGGAATGTGGATGGTATAAAATAGAGTAAATATCAGTATTAAATGCCGCATAGTCAGAAAATTGAGCAGCATCAGGCTAAAAGAAATAATTTGAAAGGGTTTAAGATCTTAACTGTGGGCTAATGGAAAACAGAATGAAAACGAAAGATTTATAGTAGTAAGGGTCAACGTATAGTCGGCCTGTTTTCAGGGCTTATCACAATAATACCGTTGTCGTACAGCCTAAAATAAGCCCTCTTTATCTTCTGTAAATTTCATATAACATACAGAATCAATATAATTATTATCAATTTTATGGATTTACTTTACTACGCGAATTTACGAGGAACCAATTTTCATGTCTATTTGGATGTTTCACTTCGTTCAGTTTGCTATGCATCTAGAAGTTTCTTGGAAATTCGAGCTCATGTACTTCTCCGTATTGGATAAAAGTAACATTCCCGGAAGAAAATCTTTCGACGGGGAAGAATCACTCTTCGTTCTCGGCTAGCATTTCCTTGTATTCAACTCAGGTTCCATCCCGTTTCGACTTTCTCTGAGTCGGGGCTTAAGGATAAACGAGTTGTGAGGGAAGTGTGAAACGAACGTAATTGAGCGAAGCGGGGTAGAGGATTCGTTAGGAATGTCTCGAGTAGATGGGTCTTAGAAAAGATAGTTTCCCTTGCATGCCCACGCCCAAGATTTCAAACATATCTACTACTTAATTGCATTTTTTCAATTGTCGAAAAATAGTATATTGTGCAACTAGCAACAAATTTCTCCCTCCCATAGCGCACGCGATATTTTCTTCAAAACATGTTCGAAAAACGCGGATTTTCGAGTTTTATGAAACGATAGTAGAAGGCGAACGTAGGTTAAGTTTGGTTATTCATTTTTATTTTAGAAGGTTCAGGCGTAGGGCGGTTCCAGGGCGGAGCCCTGGTGATAGTCAAGGGGGCGAAACACCCCGCGGGGGTTCGTGGGGCTCGGCCCCCCGTAATCAAAATATACCAATATAAAAATATAATAATATTGAAATACCAATATTCTGACATGCTCCGAAACACCGTGACGGCTGCTAAAAATCTCTGCTAGAGAGCAGCACGTTTAGAGTTTTTTTTCCCTGCTATGAGTTTCTTTTCCCTGTTGTAGAGTTTTTTCCCAGTTTTGTTGCCTGGTCAGCAAACAGCAACTTGCAGCCCACTTCACACACACACACACACAAGTTATTTTTTTATATTAAAAAAAATGCATTTAATAAAGTCTTGACATTTTTAATGATTATTTTGGAAATGGTGATTTGGATAGTATGAAAGTGACATCTTCATTTGATCAATTTATCCTTTAAAAAATCAATATTCAACGATATGGAAGTGTGAATATTTTAAATAAAGCGATCACTTATTTTGACTATTCTTCTGTACTCGTATAAAATTATTTTTTAATCTTCAAATTTTATTTCTGTACTGAACAAAAAATGCTATTGCCTCTTGACAACAGAGAAGCGGGTCAGAGGCGAGTATTTCCTACTCATTAGTAATGCAGGGAATTGCTTTATAAAAAATTTGTTAACGAATAGACATAGTTCTGTAACTATCGTGAGCCTCATAGTAAAGTAGCAATATCTGAATTTCACTGATCTTTTCATTTTTTATAGGATAATAAAAGTATAGCGGTCTAGATTCTTCTGCTCTCTATATTTAACCACCATACCCATCAAATGAAATTTTGATCGAAAACTCCAAACGAAATAGTGCCGTATTCAAAATGTCTAACTGAAACCTATCCATACTCTATAATTATACACCCTCCATTACGAAATAAATTAGAAGACCGTGTGAAGTGGCGCGGCGTCTGCGCAATTCAGGCGTCTCAAGAGGGCATTCATTAATTACGTAGCAAAAATTGAGTAAAATTATAATTCAATTGAAAGCATGAAAAAAAAGTAACATAGATCACATATGGCTATTTTCGAGAGCATATATCTCTGCATACACTTTATGATTTATTAATGTACTAAACCAATTTTTTGCGACGGGCGGAAATAAGTATTTAAAATTTGAGAGCACAATTTTTGCGCGAAAATGGAAATTCATTATCGAGTTCAAGTCTTGAGGAACAGGTGCGCTCTTAGAATTCATCGGCAATTGGTACTAAGAAATACAATTTCCGACTCGATGGAAGAGCTGCAAAACTCAATTCGCGTTCAACGGACACTCATCCTCTTCCTTTTTGTCACTAGCCTCGTAGTAGTAGAAGGTCTTGTCCGAGAAAGCACAATTCAACGCCCTTTTATTAAAGAATGCGACGCTTCATTGCACATTCATTCGTAACTCCTTTCGCTAGCTATTCCAATTTTTTATTTCGCTTCTTCATTCATTATTTCTTTCTTAGTTTCTTTAGTTTTTTGTCTTCTTTTTATGAGACTTATAGTTTTATTAACCCATTATTGTATGAACTTCTTTCTACCGCTGACTTTTATCATTATCACGTTTTATACTCTCCCAAATAACTTTAACCTTTTTTATCAAGCACCTATCATGAAATGTGTGTCAAGTTTATCAACATTTTTCTTAGATATTAGTAGATTTGAAAATAGGTTTCTGTTCCGGAATATACCGACATCTAGAAAACTCGAGGGTTCGTGTCCATGCTAAAAAGATTAACTTCTAGAATTATATCGAAGAACATTGCAATTTTTGATATTTCGCAGGCCAATACGATAAGACTCACGGTGGATTTTAGTCACGGCGCCCCTACTTAAGCTTCTTTATTCAAGCCTGCTTTGAATATCAGAAGCAAAGAAGAACAGAGATAACTTGCATTGAATGGATATTAATTGTAATTGCACACATTAGAAATTAAATACATATTCTTAAAAATAGGATTAGTCATTTTAATATATTCTAAGAGTTGGAACAGAAAAAATCAAGTTATAGAAGAATCTGACAGGAATCGAACACGGGTCTTCAGGAAGTCAGCATGATGATTTTCCACGATGCTAAACTGAATTATGAGAATGGGAAACTTCGTAGACCATATAAATTAAATGCTACGAAAATCACTAATTGTCATTAATATCTTCATTAGTTTTTCATGGTTATAATTTTCATTTTCTAACCACTTACATATTTTATATACCTAACTAAAATATACCTAATGTGACTGTGAATAATAATAAAATTCTGCCCGTTTAGTTCATGCTCAAGGCAGTGACTTTTTCAACTTTATACAAACCTATTAAAATATAGAATTTTGGATTTTCCTATTTTGAAATTGTGAATCTTTGAAATTGAGTTATTTTGGATGCCTGGCTGCTTGGTCAGGAAAACAGAAACCCCAGGAAATGGTAGCTATTTTTTTTACCAGGAATTTTACTATTTTTAGAAAAAAATCTACCCAATTACTTGAAATCTCACAAACTTCATGTCAAACATTAAATTTTACATTTGAAATTTAATTAATAAATTTAATTTAATAAAAAAAATTTATAGAAAGAAATTTAATACAAAAATTTAATTAAATTTAATTAGAAAAAATAAATTTAATTTCTTTTCTTTTGTTAGATTTTAAATTCAATTATTGACTAATTCAATTATAAATCATTCAGTTTATAATTCGTAATTCTTAAATATTTCTCTTCCGAAATTTCATATTTTATGTCTTTATTTTTAAGCGTACATTTTCAAATTTGAATAGTTTTAAAATACACTATTGAAGACAACAACAATTAAAAATCAAAAGTATTTGAAATTTAATATTTTTAATAAAAAACACAATAAGTTCATCAACTGTAAATATAAATTAATTATTGTTTTTTTTATTGAACTGTAATTTGAGTATTGAAAATTCAGTAATAGTTGATTTTAAGAAGACGATTCTGAATTTGATGGAAATTAAACTATTAATCGATTCTAAGGTTTGAAATTAATATTCATAATCAAAGACTTTTGATTATTTTCAAATTTCAGCCAAATATTGTGTGAGTCTGAAATATTTAATTTTTCAACCGTTCAATTTCAAATTTTTTATTTAGAAAACAAAAGAAAATTTGTTTGATATGTATCAATATTTAACTACTCATTTAAAATGAGAAATTTCAAATCAAATATTAGAAACTAAACAATTTGAAACTAAAATACTTATTGAAACGACTTAAAATAAAAATAATGTAGCTTCTGATTTAAAAATTGTTTAGTTACACAAATTAAAATATTCCATTTTTAATCTTTTTAACTTAAAATTCTTGAAAATTCCTGAGAGTTATATAATTTTGAAAATTTCCAAATTTCTTGATCCATTCTTCAATGTAAAGCATTGAAAATGACAGAGCAGATTTATATGTTTCAACCAGCAATTTTTGAACTTTTCAATTTATAAAAGCTTAGAAATTTTTCAATTGAACAGCATTCAATATGAAATGGTTCAACTTACAAATGCTAAAAGCTTCCATTTTGAAGGTGTAAATTATTGCGCGTTAGAAAAAAAATGCGAGTTAAAAATTATTTAAAATTTATTTTTCAGTTTAAAATTCCAAAGAATTCCACGCTGAGTTTTTTAATTCGCAATTCAGTTTTTATTACTTTGAATAAAGAAATTGACAGCTTCAAGAGTTCGAATTTGTTAATTTCAATGACTGTGAAAAAAGTTTCCGAACCGGGAAAAACCTTCGAAAAGACCGGGAATTTTTTTCCGATTAGAACAATCACCCTGTATTTTTAAGTCATTAAAATTTGACAATTTTTAAGTTTGAATCGTCAATTTAAAATTTTTAAACACAAGTTTTTAAATTTTAAACATGTTCATAATAATTAATCATTTGATGCTTGAATTTCTAACAATGCAAATTAAACCAATCTAGTTCTAAAAATTGTAATATTAAGCTATTGGCTATATTAAGCTACAGTTTATGTTCAGAATCCATTTTTAGTGTACAAATATTTATTTCCAGGATATTTTTCAAAAATTATATATTTATGATAAAAGGGAATTTAGTTTACAGATTACTCTAAGGTACTTTATTATTTTACTTGAGATAAAATATAATTTTCAACTTACAAATATTTTTATTTGAAAAAAAACTCTTTAACTTTTGTAAGTTTAAAATAATTTTTAGAAAATAACCATAAAAATAAAGCGTTAGTTTTCAATGACGACGTATAAAAATACTGAATTTAGGACTCATTTAAAAACCCTACTTCTACTTTCTAAATGATTTAAGATATGGAATGAAACAATGAATGAAACAGTGAAACATGAATCAATTGTTGAATCGTCGAAACACTTGAATTATATAAGAATAGTCAATAAACACAATAAATAATTCATTAACACAGATAACATCAAGTTTATTGATGCTATTTTCTAGCAAAACTCATCCTGGGTCCAATTGCTTCGAAATAAATTACTCAGTCTTTTTTTTAGTACCCAATTTTTCTACATGTACACTCTCCTGCCTCAAATATGTGGTGCGCTGCTACAAATGTGTATTTCAAATCATTTTAGAGTTCGAGAATTCTGAGCGACCGAAAACCACAATTTTTCACCGTTGAAGAGTAATAGAATTTCACTCAGATAAAATATAAATTTTCTTGGATTTTTTAGATGAAGTATCGTTTTATGCTACATTTGCTCTTCAACTTATACGTAATTATAATTTTCAAATTTATTATAAATTAGATAATTATTTTGGAACAGTTCAAGTTGCTTTACCGAAAAGTTCTCGATTATTCACCGAATTTTGCTCATATTTGCCACTTCGGAACAAATACTGTGATTCCTCAAAAACAAATTTTTTTCGTGTATGGACAGGAACCCTCAATGTCAGTAAATGTAGGTAACGATTCGTTATTTTTTTTCGAAGAGGGCGTTACATACCGATTGAAATTAGTCGGTTTTTTGTAGTCCCAGAAGGTATTGCAAAAACTCAGTTCCAAGCTGCAGTAGAGGAAGTTAAGCGTTGTATACGATGTACATAAAGTTACGTTTTGAATGAACAAGATTACTTTGAGAGTCGGTGGTTGGCCGCGCTCAACTGCTTGGAAATAGAAGTTCGTTACGTTCAGTGTTCACACCCAGCTCACTGGACTCTAGCGTTCCTGAAACATGTATTTCAGTGCCAGGAAATCCAATTGTAGAAACTATTTCTAGTAACGTTACTGACCCACATTTCAACTAGTACTAGATAACCAATTTCAGGAAACAATTAATCTCATCAATTTAACATAATTTACTACTGGTCTTTTCTTCCCTTCAACTGGCCAATGTAATTTCACTTCCACTGCAGATGAGTCTAATATAAAATGAAAGAGAAAAAGCTTCAAGTTACACATCGTTTTAATAAATTTAAGCTATGCTTCGAGTTGATGACTGCTAAATTCTCAAAGAGTTGATTATGCTTTAAAACTCAAAATTATGATGATAATATAAATGTTATTAAAATTCTGTGAAACACAGTAGCTCAAGGAGCAGGCATTTCATCTACTTGTAACATCATCAATTTTCCAATCGGGGATTTATTTTGTGTTTACTAATATTCTTAATTCAATTATCACTCAGTTGGCTGATTTTTATGGAAAGATCTGGAATTTACTGAAAATTATATTAATTTTTAGTAATAGTAGTGTTGCAACTCAAACTTATCCCAATAATATTAATTACGACAGAGAAATCTGTTGAATTTGCATTTACTCTGTCCTGATCAGTAGATTGTAGCCAACAATATAGATTGGTTCCAATACAAGTAGGACATTAAAAATAGCCCTAACCATTTTATAATTAAATTTGATACAATTCAATACAATTAGGATCAGAATTTAATAAAGAGAAAATCAAAGTATTGTGGATTCACTCAAGGGAGAGATGATTGTGTATTTTGAAATGATTTAAATTAATTCAGAAAATGCCTCTCATGTAACAAAAAACAAATTGGATTCTCCTTCAATATTAAATCAAGAACCAAAACTTTCTTCGCACAACTAGGTCTTTATCCTGAGATAAATTTCAAAGTCGTTAACAGTTCCATTCTGGCTCAAAATTTTTGAACTCGAGTAAAACACCTTCGATTTGAATTAAAAATTTAATTATATAAATTTGAATTTCTCGAGCAACGAGAGGTTTATCATGAGATAAATTTCAAATTCGTCCCGAGTAAAATTAATTACGAATAAAATATAGAGATTCAACCATGCACAATGAGGTCCTCATCGAAAGATGAAGTGCAAAATCGTTACAAAAATTACATGCCCTGACAAACAAAAATCCCAAAACTTACGTCTAACTTTCCGAATTCTAACGAATTTGGATAGTTTTGTAGACACAAGTTTGAATTTAAAGAGGAGAATCCAATTGAAAGTG
This sequence comes from Andricus grossulariae, assembly GCA_011634705.1. Classification (NCBI taxonomy): domain Eukaryota; kingdom Metazoa; phylum Arthropoda; class Insecta; order Hymenoptera; family Cynipidae; genus Andricus; species Andricus grossulariae. Next base: position 19,621 of record JAABKJ010000175.1, read on the forward strand.
GCGTCCCTTGAATGACGCTACCATTCAAAATTTTGTCTTGAATTAAAGGTAGACTAAGAAGAGACCAAGCCTGTCTCACCTCGTAGAGGGTCAAGTAACAAGTGAATTCGTACCGATACCAGAAAGAATATATGAGGTACATTGGTCCTATGCTATCCCCAATTACTAGTTGATGGCGCGTGCAATCGATCGTATGATCGTATGAATCATCCCTTCGTTCCACCTGGTTGTCCACTTTTGAGTCAGAGGCGTATCAATATAAATATTCGCCGGCAGATTTATGATCCAACTCTAATTATAAAAATAGAACGGACCGTCTGAAACTATTTCAGAAAATGATGCATAAATTTCCATATATCATTATGCGTGAATAACGTCTAAATTATAAACATTTTTCAAATGTCTTGGCCTGGTTTTAACACTGAATTTCTGTCATCTTTTATAATTACCCTATTCCTATATTATAAGAAAACGCGTAAGCTCTACCTTGATTATGTTCCTTTTTGAGTATCAATTTGCGTTAGATTGTCCCACTTGAAATTGGATTTTCTAGCTTTGCGTAAGATCAGCTGTAGCAAGTTTCGATAAATCGATAATGTAAAATGGTGGAACCTAAGTACGCTTTCAAAAGAGTCCAAACTTATTGCTTATTTATAATGAAATAAATTCAATAGTTGAAAAATTGAAACAACATATAAGTGTTTTTAAATTGAATTAGTTATAAATTTTGTGAAACTCATTGTTAGTTTCTCCAAAATCTAAACACAGGAGAAACCGCGAATTGTGAGTTTCTCACCTCACATTTTGCGTGATGAGCTGATTTTCACTTTTTGTAAACACGATAACTTGAAGATGGTTGCAGATGAATTGATGCAATTTGAACCTCATAATATTTGAAAAACATATTTTTATAGTGAAACTGTTTTCATTACCATAATTCAAAGTTGATGCAAGAATATAAACGATTTCTTTACTCGAAGCGATCAATTGACAATTTAGTTGACCTATTATATTAATACATTGTACTGAAGAGTATGGATATTATGGTCATTTATATAATTTGACAAATCTAGTTTAAACAGAAAAACTTTTTTCATTAACATAATTCGAAGTTCATGCAAGAATAGAAAAAAATCCTTCATTCCAAACATTTTTATCACCTATTTGTATTTTTTCATTTTGACTTCCTCTATAAGGAAGGAAATATATTTACTAATTAATCATAATGAGGAAGCAACGTGCTCATCAAACGAGCAGCATAATAGTATATTATGCCTCGGCTTCGATCGTCCTGCGAGCATTGCCGCTCCTCGCGTAAAGACCCGAATTATGCGCATTGGCGCAAAGACTATTTTGTTTGACAACTGTGCATTTAAAGTTTTGTTGCGACAGCGTAGAGTATCGTAAATGCACAGGAGTAACGCGTAAATGCACTGGAGTCACATAAAATTGTAAATACAAACAAAGTGGAAACACCCGAGATCGAATTCACAGCTAGTTTTTTTTTTATATTGAAAATTAAATTTCGAAACAAAATTGGGCAAAATTTTAATATTTTTTTCAATAATAAATACATTTTGTTCTTCATTCATCTCGTAGAGAAAGTTCGTGATGCTAACAATTTCGAGAGAAAATTTAATTCGTTTAATTAAACGTTATTCCATTTACAAATGTATAATACAATATTTAATGCAGTTGTCTGGATGTATGTGTGTGTGGATCTGTGTGTGGATCTGTGTGTGAATGTCGAACTTTTTTGTGAATACAAGAAATTGAAGGCTATAACAGATAAATTGATGAAACTTGGAGGCCTTATTTTCATAACTAATACCTAAAAGTGACCAAAAAATTTTTTTAAAAATTATTTTTTCTATAGTAAGGCTTTTATTATTCGCATTATTTGAATGTGAAGCAAAAATATTATTATATTTTTTATATTATATTTATAATATTATAATTCTATATTGTTATATAGAATTATATAACATTATAATTCAGAAATTTGGAAACTCCCATCTTCCATGATTTGGAAGAGGGAAGTTTCAAATTGTCATAAATTCTGACTTGGAACATGAATTTTTTAATTTTCTTCTTCTATATCAGAATTAAAATTCTTTTCCAAAACTCCCGTTCTATGTCAAAAATTCGCTGTTCCGAGTAAAATTATCATCCTTTTTTGTTACTCAAAATTCGCTCGACTCCTCATGACCTTAAAGATATGAATGCATAATGTATGCAACGTCTCAAGTAGAAATGTATAACTTTTGTTCAAACAAAAACGCTCGTGTGTTATTTATTCTGGCGGTCGTATATCATAAAGAATATTTGTTGTTAATTTCATCGAAAAATTGTAAAACTTATCTAAATTACGGCGAGTTACAGTAAAAACAAAAATTGTTTTCTGAAAGACTGTTTTTCGGGATTACTTCGAAACAGCTAAAGCTCAATCCATTTTGTCCAGGGAAAACGCCTCTCAATTTTTGAAAAAACTGGAAAAAGAAAGTGACAAATTTACCACAACGTATGTAAAAATGTTGCTGATTCAATCGAAAGAAATTTTTGTTTGTACATTTTGCCTAACCGTACAAGTAGAAATAACCATGCAAAATGACCAAACGCCTAAACATTCCCTTTAATAAAACAGTAGAACGTTACATTTTAAGTTTTCTATTATTGAGAACTAATTTATGAACGAATATAAATTCATAATGACATTTTTTCAATCAAAACTTTTTTATGCATGCAGTACATGGAAAAAACTAGGGATTCAATTTTGTTTCAGCATATTTTCATTTTGTCTCTTTGTTCAAAATGAATCTTTTCTTTTTTCACTGCGTAGTGATAATGTATGCAAAAAAATATCGAGTGTTTTTCTTGGTGAGGAGGGGGGGGGATTAAAATGTTCTTTTAAATTTTTTTTAAATTCAGTATCTGCCTCTTTCATATTTGTCCTGGTTAAATGTTTTGTACAACATTCGGCCATACAGCAGCTCATATTTAATCAAAGTTTATTTAATATAACTTTTAATAATGTATTTAACAGATGTATGCTGCAAATGTATAGCGTACTGTTTCAATCTCAAGCGGTATTTCGTGGAAGAGTTTTCACAACGAGTTTATTCAATGGGAGTAAAATTTGCATAAGTTTGAAATTGGCCGTCCCGTGGAGAAAATCTGAACCTTCGCAACTTCGCCAAGCCCTCGTTGAAATACCGCAGTAGGAGTACCTATTTTGCAGCTTGAAGATTTCTAGTGATTTTATAATTGGTGCGAAGCGAAGTCCAGGGAAAGACTTGAAGGTTCCCTCTTGAATTGCAATATCACCTGGGTCGATTTTGGATAGCGTTAGCAATTCTACTAGTCACCCCGAGGCAACTAGAAATGGAGGAGTTCGGGAACAAGAGCGTTAAAAGACTTTCAGAATCTGTGGATTAACTTTGGGTTCGAGTTCTCTTTTAACTTTATCTACAGCTGGCAAAGTAATTTAACATAGGTTGAAATTTAATCATCTGAAGAGAAAATTTTTGTTTTGAATTGTATTATTAAGAATAGATCAATTCCATTTCAAATCAGGCGAAATTTCGAGAAAATTCTAGGTCATTGTTTCAGAATAATTTGGTATTTGGATATATCATTCTATAGTGAAAATAAAGGAACTCGTATTTCACAGTTTCATCAATTATGTGTGTGCGTGTATGTGTGTGTATGTCGATGTCACACTTTTTTGTGAACACGATAACTTGAAAACGGTTCCAGATAAATTGATGAAATTTTGAAGGCTTATTTTCACCACTAATATCTTGAAACTGACCAAAGGATTTCTAAACATATTTATTGCATTTTTTTAGCATTTAATGACATTTTAAAAATCGAGTTTTTATAGTAAAACTTTTTCACTAACATAGTTAAAAGTTGATACAAGATCATGAAAGATTCTTTCGACCGAGACGAATCGGTTGACCTATGATATTGATAGATTTTATTGAAGAGTAAGGAAGCTATGGTAATGCATATTATTTGAAAATACGGTTTTTTATAGTAAATCTTTTTCCACTAACATAATTCAAAGTTAATACAAGAATAAAAAAGGTTCCTTGGTTCGAGTTGAATCGATTGACCTATAATTTTAATACATTTTATTGAAGAGTAATTTATGTAAGTTATGGTCGCTTCTATTATATTAAAATTCTATTTGTATAGTAAAAATGTTCTTATTCATATAATTTAAAGTTGATGTGAGAATAGAAAAGATGTATATTGATTCGAGACAAATCGACTGACTTATAATATTCATACATTTTATTGAACAGTAAGGAAGCTATGGTAATGCATAATATTAGAAAAAACGGTTTTTTTCTGTTGACATTTTTTTCATTAACACAATTCAAAATTGATTTTGATTTTTTGTTAAGAATTCGTCTTCTTTCGTTGAATTTCACTGTTGTTCATTAAAAACTAAAATAATTTGTGTTTAAAAATTCAACCTCTCGGTTGAAAGTTAATTTTTTTCATTGAAAACTTAACTCTTAACTTAAATTAACTTAGCATAAAGCTGGTGAAGGGATAAGGTGCGATAGAATTTCCCTCTTCCCTTTTCCAGCTTGAAAAATTACCACTTCAAATACAAAATTTGATTTGTCTGATTTGTCATTGTATTTCCAAATTTTTTTGTATTATTTTGTGACTTTGTATTCTTTGTAAATATCTATTCTTAAATTGATCAAAATGAAAACTTTGGTTTGTCTATTCTTTAAAAAAACCATAAATTCTTCCTCTATGAGGAAACAAATACGTTTGCTAACGGGAAGCAAAGTGCTCGTGAAATGGGCATCATATAAATATGTTTATTTAATCAAATTTGAAAAGTTGCAAATGGAAGTTTGTTTTTATAAAATTCTTGAATGTGGGTTTTCTCAAAAATCACACATTTAACCATTTTTTTTTTAAATATTTCGTAATATGTACTACATGGCCCATTCAAAAGAAAAAAGAAAAAATTATATCACGAAAAAAATCCTTGATTAAAAAATCGTTTGACCCACATAAAACTCACAGAATTCCTTTTTTATATTAGCAGAAACTTTTTTTAAATATTGTGAAAAATAATATAAGTGGGATTTTCCTATCAATCTTCTTTCTATGTTTTCAAAATTTCATGAAAAAAATAATTAAGACTTTCTAGAAAGCCTCACAATTTTGATTTTTTTATATTTTGTTTACATTTTTTGCTCATAAAAGAAAGGCATTATAAGGCTTAACCATTTGGAAGACCGGATTTTTTTTTAAATAATAGTGCAAAAGGTATTTATTGTAGAACTTTTCTTAATGTGTGGACTTTTATCAAAACACATTTTTTACGTTTCGTTGTTTTCAAGAAAATGCAAAAATACGTTTTTTTCGAAATAATTCTTTTGAATTTGAAGCAGTAGTTTGCCAAGAACAAAGCTAACGGGATATATAGCACAATTTAGGGTGATTCTTATTTATACTTGCGCGATTTTTTTTAGAATTTCTCTGCTCTCACCCTCCAGTTTTGTTTAAATGTCCAAAAAATAATCTCAAATTTTGAGCTATATCGGTTAACATTTAGGGGTTGCGCAAAAACCATGATGTTGCCCATTAAATCAATATAGAAAAAAGTCAGCTGTTTGTAATTTTACATTTAAATTACATTTCAATATTAAATATTTTTAAACATCACATTTTAATTCTTTGAACAATTTCAAATTAATTAAAAGATGACTGTGTGTTCTTAAATGACCCATTCATGATTATTTATGAAAGAAGAAATTTCAAAAAGCTTTAATAAACCCCAATATTGAGTAAAATCAAAACTTGTCACTTATGGGGTTTTCATTGAGGACCCGTAAGAGTGGCATAAAGTCATTAATCCACAACATTTTTTACTGATTCTTATTCTCTGACGGATTCTGAACAATATACTGAAATACGGAATTATTTGTAACATATCGCATTTAAATATTCAATTTACAAAAAGCTGACTTTTTCCCATATTTAATGAATGGCAAACTTTATAGTCTTTACGCGACCCCTAAATATTAACCGATTTCGCTCCAATTTGGAGATTTTTTCTTGGCATTCGAACAAAACTAGAGGGCGAGAGTAAAGAAATTTGAAAAGTGCCAAACAAGGGCCACCCATATTACCAACTATTTCTAAAAATGAAATTTGTTTAGGTGTGGTTTTTGGATAAAATCCACTTTCAAACATTTTAGAACACTCCTTTTTGCCATTGTTCAAGGTTTTCACATTTTTTGGGATTAATTAAGAGAACAAGAATTCTCATGTCGAAAAAACAAAGAAAATTCCGAATTAATATTCGTTCGTAAAATACTGCATTTTGAAAAAAAATCTGTCAATTGTTGAGAATTCACAGGAAATCTTCGAATGATTGTAATACATTTAAAAAAAACCTCAACGTCTTGGGTGTTGCGTATATTTTTCCAAAAACCCTAATTATTGAATAAGAGGCAATTCGAACTTGTTAAAACTCTATTTTTTTATTATCTACATTGATAATCATACCTTTTAGAACTACTATACAGTCATGAAATATGAGACCACTCGTATATTGTTAGTATTGCGTCTCAAAGCTCTAAAATGAAGTTTTTGTGTCAATTCTTTGCAAAGATATTGCAAAAAATATAAAAAATTTTAAGTTTTGTTCAATTATGTTTCACTGCCGAAATAATGAATATTGTGAAATATTCAGGGCCTATCAAGAAAATTGTATTCCTTTTCCCTTGGATTCTGTCAGTCTGAATTATAACAAAAAATTCGTAAGAATATAAAGTGAAATCAGGTATAAAAGAAATATACAAAATAATTTAATAGAGTATACATGATTCTCACATTCATAATGTTTGATCCTTCTATCCGCATATACATTTTTTTAAATATTCACGACTTTTTTACTCTAAGCTGAGACTTCGACTGCAACCAAGAAAAATTAATAACATTTTTTCAGACATTGCGGCCATTCTACGTAAAACTGAAACATTTTGGGATTATTAGTTGCAGAAAATTGTTATCTTTCTTGTGATTTTGTAGAAAAAACTTACTTTATATAATATCAAACATAGCATATATTTTTTGCAAATTTATATAAAAATATATATCTTGACAGCGTTACGTAGAAACATCTGTAGCCCCCCCCCCCCGGCCCCTATGTATCGTAAAGGCGTTCCTTTTTATTGAACGCTCTCATATTAGAAAGAGCAAAAGAAGTTTATAAAACCCAATTAATTTTGATAATGGTTTCTCTTGTAAAAGTTCTAGGAAGTAAGAACTGCTTTAGAATCACTTCGTCATGGAAGAGGAATTTGCCACGATACATATTAATGAAGGCCGAGTATAGTCAAGTATACGTGCTGATGAATATTCACCTGTGTGGACAAGAAGCTAATTTATTTTTTACTTATATTTTTCACAAGCATATCTTCGAGTGCACTGTTACAAGCCACTTACATTCTTGAGTCTAATGTTAATCCGTCTCCATCACACTGTAATCCTTCCTTGCAATATAGAGGGAACGGGATTTAAAGAAGAAAATCCACGTAGATTTCTATCCTACTAAAGAAAATGGTTGGAGAGTATAAGATGTCATCAGAAAATGAGATTAAACTGTATAAAATCGAACAAACTTTTTTAACTTGAATAAAAATGTATTCTATTCAATTCCAATAACGAAACAATATAAATTAACAATTTCTATAGGTCCGCCAATAACTTGACTAGCAAGTTGTTGCAAAGTAACAGATATTTCAAAAATATATATACGTACATGGAACAAAACTTGCACATAAAGGGAGCTAACCGTTTTTATTGTGAACAAACGATTTATTGCAATGAAATTTTTTTCACCTAAACAAACTTTGTTAATTTTAATGAAAATATATGCGTTCAAGTTCTATTAGCAACAAAGTGTTAACTTTTGACGTCCTCGAATGATTTGTGATAATATATTTTATTTTTTCATTTGAACGTCGTTAAAATTCGATTATTTTATTGAAAATGCAACTATTTGGTAAAAATTTATCTTTCTTTATTGAAAATGTAACTGTTTTTTTTGAAAATTCGTTCCATTGTTATTGAAAATTAATTTTTTCAATTTAAAATTTAACTATTCCTTTTTTAGATGAAAATTGATCATTCGTATTCTTTAGTAGAAAATTAATATTATTGGTTCAAAAAGTCATTTTTCTGGTTGAAAATTTCAATTTTTAGTAGAATGTTGAAATCTTTGGTTGAGAATTCATTTTTTTAAGATACATCATTTTCGTTGAAAATTGAACTATTTTGTTGATAATTCGTTTTTAGGGTTTCGTAGCCCCGAGCGGAAACCTTTATCGTTTCGCTCGAGTGTCCAGCCGTCCGTGCGTCGTACTTTATCCAAGGTGGGGAAGTAAGGGGAGGGGAAAATGGGTGGAGTATGGGAAGGAAAGTTTGCAATATGGAGGTTTCAACGACTTAGTTGAGTTTTTGTTAAGGAAAATAATTTCAAAAAATACATAGAACATTTTTTCTCAAGAATTTGTTTTCATAAATTTTTTTACGTAATTTTTTGTTTAATAAAATTTTTTTACATTTTTCCCCTACAAAATTTATTTTAAAAAAGGGTTTCCAATACATTCTTTCCAAAAAATTTGTTTATAAACTTATTTTTACATAATTTTCTTCGCAAACATTTTTTGTAATAAAATTTCTTTTCAAACAATTTTTTTTACAAATAAGGAAATATTTTGTTTTAAGAAAGGTTCTGTCATAACTTAAATTAACATCTTAAAGCCCCTTTTAGGCGCTCGGCGCCTTGGTTGAGAATTAGTTTTTGTACTGAAGGCGTAACTATTCCATATTTTATTGCGTTTTTTCTCAATTGAAAATTGATCATTTCTATTTGAAATTTCATCCTATTGGCTTGATAATTCATTTATTTTGTTGAAAATTCCTCATTTTTCGTCGAAAATTCATCTTTTTTGTTTGAAAATGAAATCATATATTTTTATTGAAAAACTAACTACTTGGTTTAAAGTTGAACCACCCCTAACAATTTTATTTGAAAATTTAACTATTCTGCTTTCGGTTGAAAATCTATCCTTTGTCACATGAAAATTCAACTGTTTGGGGAAAAATTCGTCTTTTTGGGTAGAAAATTAGTCTTGTTTGTTGAAAACTCAAATTTGCAGTTAAAAATTCAACTATTTTGTTGAAAAATCTTTTATTTGGTTAGTACTTGGACTATTTTGTTCAAAATTTGTCTTTTTAAGTTGAATTCAACTAATAGAAAATTAGTTTTCTTTGTTATTGAAAAGTAATTTTTTTAACTGAAAAGTGGACTATTTCATTTTCGGATGAAAAATCATCTTCGTAGGTAAAAAATTTAATTATTTTATTGAAAATTCAACTATTTGGTTAAATCCATATTTTTTCGTCGAAAATACTATTGTTTTGTTGAAAATTCGTCCTTTTGGATTGAAATTTCATCTTTTGTGGTGGGAAAGTCATCTTTCTTGGTTACAAATTAATTTCTCGTTTTTAATCATATTCGCAGAATTATAATCACTTTGTAAATGTCCCCGAGTTTTTATATTATTTGGTAGCTAAACAATTTTTAATTAAGTTTATAGCTTAGAAGTTTGATATCGTCATTGAAGTTGGTTAATCATTAGTTTCTTTAGAGAACTCCTTTTTTTTGTTTCCAAAAAGCTTCACTGTCTTCTCGTTTTTTGAGTTTAATGCGAACTGAAGTAATAGAAATATTATATCTTGTGTTCCTAATTAATTTCTTTTGATTCTACTATTTAGATAAAAATTAAACTATTTTGTTGAAAATTCATTTAATTAGTTTGAGATTGCATTATTTTATTTATTTCGGAAATTAATAATTTCTAGAAAAATATTTTTCTCCTTCGCTCCGGTGGGTTTCGAACACCACGGCTGCTGTTTCCCGATCGGGTGCTTTAAGCACTAAGCTACAACAGAGATCGAAGGCAGATGCTTCTTCCAGACCGAAACGCTTTTCATAGAAAGGTGTTGTGTTTAGAAAACTTTAAAAATTTTCTTTTTTTTGTAGAAAGCTAATTTTTTAGCGAAAATTTAACTATTCCATCTTTTATTGAGAATTCATCTTTTTTGGTTAAAAAGTTAACTATTTGGTAGACAATTAATATTTTTTGCTTGTGAATTCATTATTTTTGGTAGACAATTAATCTTTGTGATTTAAAATTCAATTACTTGTTTGAAAGTTGAACTAATTTGTTAAATATTCATTTTATTAATTGAAGATCCATCTCTTTGGATGAAAATTTTATTATTTTGTTCAAAATTATTTTTTATTGTTGTTGAAAATCAAGTTTTTGAGCTGCAAATTTAACTGATCCAGTTTGAGATGGAAACTAATATTTTTTATTTTAAAATTCAACTCTTGGGTGGAAAATTACCTTTTTTATTGAAAATTCAACTGTTTTGTAGGAAAATCGTTTTTTTTTTCGATTGAAAATTTTATTATTTTGGTAGAAATGTGCGTAGAAAATTCAACTGTTTTGTACAGAATTCGGCTTTTTTGTCTTGAAGATTCAAGAATTTGTTTAATTTGTTTTCAATTAAAAATCTATCTTGGATTCTTGAATTCATCTCCTTTGGTAGAAAGATCTTTTTTGGTAGAAAGTCCAATTCTTTGGTTGAAAAAGAAGTTGTTGCTGTTGAGAATTCACATACTTTGTTGGCAATTCTTTTTTTTTTGGGTTGAATTCAACTTTTTTTCATTAAAAATTTGTCATTGAGAATTCATCTCTTTTGGTTGAAGTTTAATCTTTCTTTTGTTGGAAATTCGACCATTTGCAGGAAAATTTATCTTTGTAGGTTGAAAATAAACTATATATAAAAAAATTCAAAGGTGCAACTATTTGGTTGTAAATTCAAATTTTTGGTAGAAGATTAATTTTTTTTTTAGAAAATGCAACCATTTGGTTGTAATATCACCTTTTGAGGTTTAAAAGTCAACTGTTTTCAAAAACGTTCGACCCCTCTTTTAAGAGAATTTTGAACTGTAAAGTCTGTTAAAATATTATGTTTGCATGTTTTATATTTTATGGTAGTCATTTGTCAAATTAAATCAAAGAAAAAAATTTGACTTGAAGGGGACGGATGGTCATATTTGTAACGTCAACCGGGGGAGGGTTCAAGATTTGTGTGCATCTGTGAAGAAGAAGAGGAGAGGTGAAAAAAGTTTTCCAAATATCGTCATGTAGTGTTTGAACGGCACCTAAGGAGCATTTGCATATTAGCGTGTAAGTGAGCTCACTATTATTCAATAATAAAACACGTGAATAAAAATTTATTATTTTATAAGATTCTTTCACAAAATAGTATTTTTAGTTTTCATGGGAAAAATAAACTGGAGTAGTAGGAATAGAATTGGAAATTCTTGAATTTATCAGGAACTCATGAGGGGTAACTTAAAAACTCGGCGAGGTTTTGCTAAAGCAGGCTGCTTACGATTGCAGGTGATACGAGTGCAGTGGCTTGGAAGGTTTTAGAAAATCGTATATGATGTTATGTTGCTTGCTGGTATGGAAGGAATACTCTTAGATGGTCGTTTCATCGATTTCAGCGGTAAAGAAAATATGATATACGTGTTTCACCGAGGTACGTTTATGTCCTGGCTCATCCGACATAAGGAGATATCTCTCACCAACCCCTCTTTTACTAGGTGCTCTGCAGCTTCCCTGGCCGACCTTCTTCGTGTCCTGCCCTCTCCCCTTCCCCTTCATCCCTCACCAACCATCTTGCATTTTGCCCCAACACCCCAAGCATCCCAGTCAGCCTTCGCTGCGGTCTCACATCCTCTCACCGCGGCGGCTTGAAAAGGAGTGATCTACGACTGAATTTCCTAGGGAGGGCCGACCGATAGTGCGAGCCGATGCGTCTTCCAATAAATAACACCGATTGCAAGATTCGCCGAGATTTGCAGCCACCATCTATGGTTCGGCAAACTGGTTCACGACGAGAAGCATTGATGGATAAAGAGATTTTTAAGTACCGAAAGATTACATTGCTCTCTTATTAATTTGAACCATTTCACATTAAATTCCGAAGTATCGAAACTGCTGCAGATAATTCCAATTTCCCATTTGATAGCACTAGTGAACAAACATGGGCAGGATGCGCGCGAATATTGAATGTGACCATATTTTAAGTACTAAATTACATTATAGCAAAACGCCTAAATAATGAAAAAATACCCTATAAACCCTATAAAAACAATACAAATAAATATTTGTTTATCTTGAAATGATTATGTCTTCGTATTAAATGAGGATTTCATCACTCTTAAAATCTTCTGAAACCTTTTCAAACTTTCAGCATTTCTTCAAATGTCTCAAAATCTGATGACATCCTATACATTTCTCTGAACCCTCATAATATCCTCCAAAGTAATTTCAAATATTTTGAAAAACTTCAACAAAATTTTTAATCGGTCATAATTAGTTGTTCAATTTTATAAACCTGTGAAAACCAATCATTTTTTTCAAATCATTCGCAGTTCTTTACAATCTTTTCAACTTTTCGAGATTACTGGAAATCCTTCAAGTTCCGCTGACAATGAACATTTCAAACCATTTTTCAATCCCTAAAAATTCTTTTCAAGTTTCTTAAAATGTTTTGGCACCCAGGGAAATTCCTCGAAATCTTTAGAACTAACATAAAGTCTTGTAACACCCCTTAAGATATTTTGAAATTCTTTGACAGTCCTTAAAATTTGTTTAAGTGCTTTGGTGTCTCTAGAAATCTGTTGTTATCCCTTTGAATCTTTTCAAAACCCCATTTAAACCTCATTGATAACTTAGAAAATCGTAAGAATATCTCTAAATCCCTTCAAATCTTCTACAATGAGTTAAAATCCATAAAAATCCTGTGAAATCCCCTAAAATATTTTGCAATACTTCGAAAATACCTTAATTCTTTTTAAATACTTTGGGGTCTCCAGAAATATCTTGAAATCCCTTGAAAAATTTTTAAACCACTTGAAACCTTTTGAAGTTTTGAATTACCCCGTGAAATATTTTTAAACCCAAGTAAAACTCTAAGGAATTTGTTTAAATCTCTCGTAATCCCTCAAAGTCTTCTAAAATCAGTTGAAACCCATACAAATTCTGTGAAATACTTCAGAATCCTTACATAGGCTATGAAATCTCAAAAGAATATTGGAAATTCCTTGATATAAACTTGAACCACTTGAAACCCTTAAAAATCTAAAAAATACCTTGAAATGTTTAAAGTTATTTGCAATATTTTGAAACAGTTCGAAAATTCCTAAAAAAATTTTAAATATGTTGGACTCTTTCTAAATCTCTTGATATCCCATTGAAGCTTTTGAAACAACTTGAAACTTAAGAGGTTTTAATATCCCGTGAAATGTTGCAAAACCTATTAAAAACTTTTACAACCCCGTTAAAATTTCTCTAAATCCCTTCAAGCTTCAAGCTTCAAGCAAATGCTCAATTCAGCCATTTTTTAACATATGAACTTTGTTTTTTCAACTATAATAAATATCAGTATCTTCATGATGACTTACCACGTGGATAATTTACCAGCAGCTTAGCTTTTTTGACCAAATATAGAAAAGCAAAGTCTATATGTTACAAAATTTTTGAATTGTGCATTTGTTCAATAAATTTAATTGAAATATTAACAATTTTCATCGGAAACTAAGATAGGCGAATGTAGTTAATAAAGATTCAGTTGAAGAGCTAAGCCACTGATAATTAAAAGTTCCTCTTACCGATATTTGCCGACATTTACTGGCATTTAAAAACTTTTCATGATTTGTAAATGAAGACGCATCGAAATTTAGTACGAACATAAACCATCTAAAATTCATCATGTTAATGCAAATTTCGTTAGGAGGAATCTTGTGCATTATAAGCCTCAAAAAGTTGATGTGACACCATTTATGACTTTTTCATAATCCTATTCTTTTCTGTGCTTTATGTAAATCAAAGAAGCTGTTTAAAAAATTATTCTAAGTTTTAGGCCTTCTGGTAGTGAGGGCAAACAAAGTTGCATCACAAAAGAGGAAGGTGAATAAAAGAAAGGGAATTTAGAGAGGCGAGTATAAGTAAATTTCCTCCTTCTAAATTTTTCAGTCGTTCTGACACCACCGTCCGTGTACGTCCTGTTTCTCATTTGCATTACACTATAACTGACACCAAAAATTTCTAAGCCGAAAACTCTTCTCAAACCCCGAAAGCAAGAGAAATATTTACTTATCGTTCAGAGTAAATTAATATCTAACGATAAATGCATAGTCTATATAGGTTGTAAAAACAAGAAAATGTTATGTAGGAGAAATCATGCAAGAGTAGGTCACGTTAAAGGGCAGGCCATTTGAATTTATTAGAATATGTGCCAAAAATTTCTTAAAGCATTCAAATACAATATTTGGCACAGCATTTAGCATAAATGGAGAAATTTTTGTCGAGATATTAAGAGTAACAAATGTGTAAGATAAAAAAAAACTGATTTTCGGTATGAAAACAAAACGATATGACTATCTTACGTGAAGATTTTTAATTAATATAAAATTGGTTCTTAGTAGATTTTTGCATTGTGATTAAAGTGTGGAATCTAATCAACAATACGTTCAAAGCCGAGGGCATTCGTCTTGTATTTGCAAATTTGCAAAAAATTTACTTCATTCTTAATGCATTGTAATTCAGGATATATTTACTTTTTTGACATTAAGTACAGATCGCTTTGTTTGTTGTCTCACGAAGAATGTGATTATCTGGAAAAAAATTTCATTTGGATTATCCGTTTCTCACATACCTTGACAAATTTGCACCCTTTATTTTAATTTTCGAAAACTTGTTCCTAATACTGTTCTTGGCATCAAATTTTTATTTGCGGAACATAAAGCAATCACTCACATTTCATTCGTTTCAGAATTTCATACAGTTGTGAAAAATAAGACGATCAATCACATTGTTACTTGTTTATGAATTCCATACAGTTCTAAAATATAAGACGATCAATCCCACTGTCATTTGTATCTGATTTCCATGCAGTTCTAAAACATGAGACGATCAATCACATTGTTCCTTGTTTATGAATTTCATATAGTTCTAAAGCATGAGACGAT
Organism: Andricus grossulariae; assembly: GCA_011634705.1. NCBI lineage: Eukaryota > Metazoa > Arthropoda > Insecta > Hymenoptera > Cynipidae > Andricus > Andricus grossulariae. The sequence goes on from JAABKJ010000175.1 coordinate 34,784, forward strand.
CACTCACATTGTCATTTGTTTCTGTATTTCATGCAATTCTTAAACATGAGACCATTACTCACATTTTTATTTGTTTCTGAATTTCATGCAGTTCTAAAACATAAGATGATCAGCCATATTGTTACTTGGTTATGAATTTCATACAGTTCTAAAACGTAAGATGATCAATCCAATTGACATTTGTTTCTGAATTTCATGTGATATAACATAAAAAGAGCACTCACATTTCATTCGTTTCTGAGTTTCATGCAGTTATAAAACATAAGACGATCAATCGCAATGTTACTTGTTTATGAATTTCATACAGTTGTAAGACATAAGAAGACCACTCACATTGTCATTTGCTTCTGAATTTTGAACGGTTCTAAAACATAAGACGAAAACTTATTTGGGTTCTATGTTTTTTAGTTCAATTCATTAGATATAAGGTAAACATAATTGTATTTTTCGCTTTGAACCAGTAGATATTAGGTCGATACATATACATCAGGAATTCAATTTTTTTAAGTTAAAATAAACTGACAAAATGTTGGATAGGTGTAAGAATAAGGGTCCATATCATCTCACATGAGGCAAGTCTCTCTGCGGCAAGTCACAACTGCGGCATGTCTGATCTGCGGCATAGCACAACTCCGGCATCTCTATCTAGCGGCTTCTCCCCCGGGCGGCATTTCTCGCAGTGAAATTGACATTTTTTCGGCATCTCTCACCAGTGGCAAGTCTCCTAGTGACATCTCTCCTATTCAAAAAATCTTTCAAGTGCAAATAAAAGTGGCAAAACTGGGGCAAATCTCCCGGGACTTATTGTCTCCCCGGCAGCATTTCTCATTCGGAAAAGATTGTCAAATCCATATTAAAATAGCGAAACTGCGGCAAGCCTCCCAGGACTAATTGTCACATCTGCGGAATCTCCTACCCGCGGGAAGTCTCCCCAGTGGCATCTCTCATCCGGGAAAAATTTTCAAAGCCACATTAAAGTGGCAAAACTGCGGCAAGTCTCACAGGACTAATTGTCACATCTGGGGCAAGTCCCCCAGAATGAATTGACACATCTGCGACATCTCTCACCGGCGGCAAGTCTTCTAAGCAGCAACTCACGTCCAAGAAAATTTTCTAACTAGTTTTAAAGATGGTAAAACTGCGGCAAGTCCCCCCAGCGGCGTATCTCGCCCAAGAAGATTTTTTAACTAGTCGTAAAGATGACCAAACTGCAGAAAGTCTCCTCAGCGGCATCTATAGTCCAAGAATATTTTCTAAGTAGTTCTAAAGATGGTAAGACTGCGGCAAGTCTCCCCAGCGGAATCTATCGCCCAAGAAAATTTTCGAAGTAGTTCTAAAGACGGTAAAACTGTGGCAAGTCTACCTAGCGGCATCTATCACCCAAGACAATTTTCTAAGTAGTTCTAAAGATTTCCAGGGGAGAAATGCCACTGGGAAGACTTGCCAGGGGTCGAAGATGCAGCAAAAATGTCAATTTCACTGTGAAAAATGCCGCGCGGGAGAGAAGCCGCTAAGTAGAGATGTCTCAGATGTGACATGCCGCAGGTGTAACTTGCCGCAGAGAGACTTGCCTCATGTGAGATGATATGAACACTAAGAATAATCCCAATTTTTTTTGTTTCTTTTGTGGTCTTGATACACCAACAAATCGAAGAATCAATCATCGGAACCTCAATATTGCTGTCCTACTTACGCGATTGAACTGAGGTCTCCAAGTCGAGGAAATCATCCAAATCTGAATTTTTTTACATCAATGATTTGGAATAAGCCACGAAATCTTGATGTAGATTGTTATTTCTGTAACACCACACTCATAAAGGGCTTCAATGCAAAGAATAAGCAGTAGATTGCTTATGCTGATGTTCCGTCCGTGATCAAGCCAGTTTTAATATGTATGTCAAAAGCAGAAAATGGGTTGGGTGTAATCTAAAATAAGCGGCTTAATTCTAATGGAGATGAACCTGAACCGACACGTTCGAAAAAAATACCGATTTTATTTGATCAAGCTGAATCGAACGATCTCATAAGAAATCTTAATCTATCGAAAGATAAGGCTGAATTTTTGGGATCTCGATTTAAAAAAAAAGAAGGAATTTATTGAAAGAAAATGTGAGACTTTCCTACTGCAATCGCGAAAAAGATGTGGCTAAATTTTTTTCCGTCGAAGACGGTCTTATCTATTGTAACCACGTAAATGAATTGATCAAAGCTGTCGAACATAAGCACATGTTTTTAGTTTGACTAAATTACAAGCCAGCGAATGGCATTTATTTATTGATTGATTAAGACTAGTCTCAAAAGCGTTCTTCTGCATAAGGGCACTCTGAACTGATGGCAATTCTATCAGGACTGCAGACAGGATATACGAAGTGTTGTTGCTTTTTACTTTATTGGGGCAGCCGTGCTAGGGAGAAACATTAAACTCTGGTAAAACCTGGAAATATTATTCTGCCACCTCTACATATCAAACTCGGGATAGTTAAAAACTTCTTAAAAGCAATAGCTCGAAACGGAAACGCATTAGCTTATCTGAAATCAAAGTTTCCAAAACTCAGCGAAGCAAAAAATCAAGAAGGCGTTTTCATAAAGCCTAAAATTCGTGAGCTTATGCAAGACTAACATTGGAGTTCGACTAATTCTTGAGCAGTGAAGAGATAAAAACCTGGTTATCCGCAAAAAATGTGAACCGAAATTTCCTAGGAAATCACAAATCTAAGCACTAAAAGCGGTATGTGAATGAAATGTAGGCACGATTTGAAGTTCTAAATGTATATATGTCATTGAAGATAAATTTTCTACATTGACAATTAGATTTCTTTCCTGGATAGTTGGAATTAGTCAGTGATCAGCTCGGAGAAACATTTCACCAAGATATAGCAACTATTGAGATATCAGGGTAAATGGAGCACCAGTGGTCTTGCTGATTATTATTAGAGTCTCATTTGTGACAATTCGATCGAACAACATGTTCGCTCAAGCAAACGGCAAACATTTTAATATTAAAATTAAAAATCTGATGCCCAGTACATCATTTAGCACAAGTTTTTGAAATTGAAAAGAAGGGTGCATATTTTCCAAAATATCTCAGAAACGTATAATCCGAATTTAAATTTTTTTCGGACAATCATTCTATATGAAAAAACAAACAAATCTGTCTACGTTTTATGTCAAAAAGTAAATATATTCTAAATTATAGTGTAACCTTTATAGATATCGCTAAATTAAGACTATATTCACAAACTGCGTTAGAATCGCAATGACATGACTTGCGGTGAGAGCGGAAAAACATTTTTCACCCTTGAACAGAATAGTTGAATAATTTTTATTGCCAATTTTAATTGCAACTATCTTTTTAACCAGACCTGATAGCATCACACGTAAGCCAGATTCGTATTCGGCATTAAAAAGTACTTCGGAAATGATATTTCGCATTCAGTAAAGACCTAGATAATTTTTGTCGATCAGTGTTATTAAAGAACTTTCTTTTTATGTGATACGTTTCTAAAGAGTAGGGCAGAAAAAGTAGGTCACTTTGGAAATTGCTTATTTCAATTGGTATTGCTGAAAGAACCCGAAGACAACTTCACAGAACATGGGCAAATAATATGAAAAACTGTCACATTTGTTGGGTTAGGTTTAGGAAGAGAGGTTGTGTATCAACCTTTAGTACTCTCATTGAAGTTTGGAGTCCATCAGTGATACTTTATAATTATGCAAGTGGAAGTATTTTGCCATCTCTAATTAAAATTGAAAACAGGTAATTGATTGATTTTATGAACTGTTTTTTGTGCAAATAATTAAATCAATAGGTTATATTTCTCGTAGTTTTAATTACTATTATTAATTAGCTTCTATAATTCTCATAAAAACTTTGAAAAATTTCAAAGACATACTCGTGTATAGTTTCTCCTCAATAAAATGTTTTTTTTAAGATTGTTTGTTGTTTATACCAAATTGATGTCTACCTTTCCAGAGTAACCCAGAAAGCTTTATTTGTGCAATCGTAACTATTTACTTACTGAGACACGTTACAATGAGCCAATTTGTTTAAGACAGTTCCAAATCCCGACTGCTTTAGGCATCCTTGATTCACGGGCGAGTTAGCAGTAACTCGGGCACGAGTGTAGGTGGAAAATTGGTGGCAGCTGAGCGTACAGATATTCTAGCGATGAATACTATCACATATAGGTATATATGCATATCATTGGTCTTCTGCACCTGTAGCAAGTACTAGTAAACTTGTTCTTCAACCCTCCAAAACATAAATCAAGAAAATGATAAAAACTCAGTAGGGAACAATATTATGTTTGGTATTACACTGTTGACTGGGGTGTTGAAAGTTTTTTTTCGATGGAATGAGAGATTTGATCTTTTAGTTCGATCAATTTTTTTGTCTTTTTCAGGACTTCGACTTGTAGATGCAAACCGCCTTACCGTCAGCAAAAAAAATATATATATATATCATCAACATTCGTGGTAGTCAATCGCCGCAATTAAAAAACAACGCGAATATCTTTTCTCTATAAAAGGTAGTTATCGTACAAATATTGGATATCTCAGCCAATTCTTCACCAATTTGCATTAAACCTTAGATATCAATAAAAAATCACAAAAAAGTAACTTCTGCGCATATATATTTTTCATATTTGATAAACTAGATAAAGCAGATTGAGAAGACATAAACAATGTATCATATTTAGTAACTGGACACACCCACGACATACACTATTCAACCGAGTGATAAACGATTTCAAGATAAGGCTGCTGAATGAATTTCTTTATTGGTTTTCAGGACTCTTGTATTCATTAATTATTTTCTGAGATTTAATACTTTTCATGAAGAAAAATCGATTTTTTGAAATTGGTCAAAAAACAAAATTATGAAAATTGAAATTGGAACTATGAGGAGAAGTCGTGTATTGAAACCCGGAGGAAGTATATATTTTCTGATGTCGATGGATGAGAGCCATCAACTTGCGTCTGAAAGAATGTATTTCAAACAAATTTTTATTTTCAAATTTTTGATATTTCTCTAAGTTTCATTGTTTTATGTTCTTGAAGGTATTGATCTTATTTTCAAATGTTCACATGATTTTAGTTGACGTTCTCTAGGCCATCATTTATATTTAGTGAAGGCTTGTTTCAGAAAACAGTTTAAAAATCTGCGAAAGACGAAAAAATTTTTGCAGGTGTTTTAATAAATGTAAAAACAGTAAATTTGAAGAAAAAAATAACGTTTGGGTTTTTTAATTGTCTTTCTTCAGCTGACTCTAAACGACATTAATAACATCTAATCGATTCTTCAGACTGGCCAATTTCTATTCTAGTTTATTTTTTTCAGTACAAAGCTTTTAAGCAAAATTTTGTATTGAGAAAATCGGTCTTCTTTTAAAATAAACAGACCTTTCTTCAAGACAAAAAATGGCATAATTCTGTCTTATAATCTAAAATGTGCTTGGTTTAAAGGAGAAAAGATTATTTTTTCTTCAACAAATTTGAAAAATGAAATAATTGTTTATTTAAATTTTTTGTTTCCAACTGAAATTCTTCCCTTGATGCTTCTCACCAAATGTGTAAAATTAATACTATTTTCATAAATGATGGCATATTTTCTAAATGAAAAAAATATTTTTCACAACTTTTGAAATTTTAATAATAAAAAAATTATTATGAGATACAGTTATTAGTCTATACAACAAATTTTAAACACTTTCTTTAATGATTTGAGCTAGAACAATTTTTTTGAAATTGTTTTTAAAAATGTAGCGAAAGGCTGTAAAATAAAGTTCAGTCCAAACCAATTTTTTTAAATAAATAATGTTTTGATGTAATGAGGTGAGGGACAAAATGAGATTCCGGAATTGAAGGGAAAAGAAAGAATATATAATTCAAAGCTGATTTATTGTTGAATGATAGAAAAAAAGTTAGATTGAAAAGAACCTTCAAGTTATGAGAAAATACATTCCAAAGTTATATCTGGTTGAAACTTTGTTGACAGCATCCAAGTCGACTTAGAACAGTAATAAAAATTAAAATAATCGATTGAAAAACACAGTTTTCCAAAAAGTCATTTTTGTATTTTTTCCAGCTATCTTTTTCCAGCTCACCTTAAAAAATCGTATCTACGTCCGAGGGTTTTAACTGACAGAGATGCATCTCCTTTTCAATTCTTCAGACTTTAAAATGACTTTCGAACCTTTGGTTAATATATATTTAATAATAAATCATTATAATTCAATCAGTGAACTAGCGGTTAGTAATTTTCGACTCAAAATTGATTTAATTACAACTAAAAAAAGGTGGAATACTTATTAATGCTTTTACATAATTTAAATTGACAATATTAAAATTTAAAAGGTCATTAAAGTAAAAAATGCATTTAAATGACCTTGACTTTTTTTAAATTATCATTTTTGTTTAGAGGGATTTAAAAAGTATTCATATCATAAATATTTATAATGCAAAAGTAATTTCTGGTCATAAATCGTCTTCCTGAAAAAAGAAATACAATGTCAAGGTACTGAGATTTATAAATTTGAAAGTACCATGTCACCCTATCCGATTATGTTCAAGTCAAGCAATGCCTAACTTTATTGATCGAATAACAAGAATTAAAAAAAGTGAACAAATTTTTAAAGTATTTTAAATATTTAATACTAAAGTATCATGTTTACAGCAATATTATGCTCTTCCTATTTTTTTCCTATTCCATAAAATCATCATAAATTTTAATTTAACACTATTTTCTCATATGGACTTCCAACTCTAAACATCAGGTGATGTTTAAATTTGCAAAAAAAAGAAACAAAATAGACTTAACTCTCACTAACAATTTATTTAGAAAATGACTTTTTCACCTTACAATTTTTGTAAAAAAATGTGTATTTGCAAAATACAAACACAAGCTCTCCCTAAATCAAAGTCTATACAAACTACAAAGTCTATACTATTCTCTCGCAAGTTTACGCGCCCAGGTTGCGCGTGTGTTGTTTCTAGCGCTTCGCATTCGATAATATATGTTTATCTCGCGCTTCGCGTTCGATAATGTATTTACCTCGCGCTACGCGCTCGGTCTTTGTCTTCCTAGATTATTACAATTCATAATATGCATTGGTATTGAAACATATGTATTTTCTTTGTCTTGTATTTATGATTAGAAAAAAGTGCAAATAAAAAAAATTAGTTGAAAAATTGAAATTCTTGTTTTTAACATTTTTCTCGAGATTGAAAAAAAAATTATTCATCCAAACAAAAAATGACCAATGGAAAATTTGTAGATCTTTTCAAGACCAATAATTCTGTTCATTAACATTTTCTCCATATCTCGCGTTATTTGGCTCAAAATTTGAATTTTTTATTTTTCAATTTTTCTCTTCTACTTTTGTCATGTCGTGCGTTATTTGCCTTGAAAATTTCATTTTTTGTTGTTTTTTTAAATGCTATAATTCTGGTCATTTTTTTATTGAAAAAAGTCATGAGGACAAATCGTTCGTTTTTTTGAGTATTACGAATAGTCTCACATGGAATTTCTAATTCTTAAAAAAAGTGGTCGCAAATTTTGAAAACGCTCTCAATTTTGTTGAATTTGTATCAATGTACAGACAGACATACACATTCGCGATAACCTGTTTTTTGGGATCAGAAGGTCTCAAAGCGTGTACATTTGACAAAAAGGGGACAATGTCAAATTTTACACAAGTCTAATACATTCTCTGATGAGAATTTAAAAAGTACATTTTCTCAAATTTTTATTTCTTCAGAGTGTATTAACACAAATAAGTAATTTCCTGGTCTGAAGTTGTGCATTAGAGCTTGGTATTATTGTATAAAATATAAGGTACTCATAAATTATATTGCTGCTAGTAGTATGGAGATTAATTTTTAGTTTGTAGCTTTGTTTAATTAAATTTTTAGTTACATAATTAATTAATACTTAATTTTAGTTTTCTGTTATAAAACCTGAATTTGAAGACAAAGGATAAAGAATAAGTTATCAGTTACAAAGTGTTTGCATTTCAAATTAAAAAATCTAAGAATAATTGTTTACAAAATCATAAATAATAGTGGGTGAAAGCTGAAGCATCCATTATTAAGGACTCCTCATGATGAAAAAAAACAAGGCGGTAATTTTATTGAAGTGCTACTAAAAAGTATTTTAGAAAATCTCGTCTTCCATGCTAATTGCAAGTAGTATGCAGAAAATGCATGTAGAAAGCCCTTATATGAGGGTGCACTAATTGTTGGAACGAATCTCGAGTAAGTGTTTCCGTAGTAGGGCGTTTAGGTATGCTAAATCAAATTTATTTTCCCCTGTCTCAAGAATAATCAAGAGAAAATGTGAAAGCAAATAGCCTCGCCCTTGGCGAAAGCCGACAATGAGCTGCGCTTTTTAGCATTAAGCTAAGGATTTACAGAGTCATATTATTTTTTCGTCAGAATGAAAACAGTACAAAAAGTACCACCTGAGAGTATAACATCGGGTTTCTAAACCACTCGAAAAAATTAATTATTTCAATTGATATATTAAAAAACCACATATCAAAACCACAATATTCGGTCTGGTGTAAGGGACCGTTCAAAAAGTACGTCACAGTTTTTTGAAGAATTTTTTCTACACTCCCCTTTTTTGTCACAGATCACCACACTAGGCTTAAGTCCCCCAGGCCGATCACAAATGCGAACACACCCCTCCCCCTCCTTTAAGTCAAAAATTTATCTCTAGCTTCATTTGCTAAACGTCTAAAATAAAACACCAAAAACACAAACAAAATATTTCATCAGACTTCACAGCCCAAAATGCAAAATACGGTGATTTTTCATGAACATTGGAGAATAATAAGAGAAAAAATTCTCTCAAATTAAATTATATTATAGGTACAATATTGAATACAATATGATACGCTTAAGATTTTAAGTCGAAATATATTGCATTATCAACAAAATTGTTGATTTTTGAAATTAAAATAACTCAATTTTTATATCAAAAGAGATGAATTTTCACCAAAAGAGTTGACTTTTCAAGCAAATATTCGAATGTTACAGAAAAAAATTGACTGTTAAATTTGACAAGATGATCAAACAGTTGAAATTATAACCAAATTGTTGAACTTTCAAGCAAAAGAGAGGAATTTCTAGTGAAATAGTTGAATTATCAACCTTAAAAGACAAAGTTTCAACCAAATAGTCGAATATTTGAATAAAAAAATGATAATTCCGACCATAAAGTGTTGCATTTTGAATTTTCAATCCAAAAAAGATGAACTTTCATTTAAAAATGACGAATTTTGAACAAAGCAGTTGAATTAATGAACAAAAAAGATGAATTTTCAACTAAAGAGTAGAGTTTTCAACAACAACAAAATTAATTATCAAACAAATACATTTACATCCAAATAGTTCAACTGTAAAGCAAAAGGGACCAATTTTGAATAAAACAGTCAAATTTTTAACTATATAGTTAAATTTTTAAGTCTAAAAGACGAATTTTTCCAAAGACGGTTGAATTTTCTATCCAAGACAATGTATTTTCTATTCATTAGACGAATGTTTAAAAGAACAGTTAAATTTTCACAAAACACACGAATTTTCAACAAAATACTTAAATTTTCAACTAAAATGATCGTCAGAAAAAAAATGAATTTTCGACAAATAGGTTCAACTTTCAACGAAGTAGTTGAATTATTATTAAAAAAATATTAATTTTTAACAAAAAGTATAATAGTCCATATTTCGAGACAAAAAAATTTTAATTCAAAATCAAAATAAGTTCAATTAAACAAAAAAAGGCAAATTTTAAGCAAAATAGTTGAATTCTCAACCAAAATACAATAATTTTCAACGTATCAGTTGTATTTTTAACCAAAAAAGATCAAATATCTACCAAAAGAGATGAATTTTTGAACCAAAAAGACAAATCTAAAACAGTCGAATTTTCATCAAAACAGTTGAACTTTTAAGCCAAATAGTTGAATTCCAAACTGAAGGCAATCAAATGTCAACAGAAAATGGAATAGTTAATGTTTGAGAGATGGAACTTCAACTCATAAAATTAATTGTGAACAATGTAGTTCAACTTTTAACCAATTAGTTTAATTTTCAATCAAAAAGATTAATTTTCTACCAACAATGAAATAGTTAAACTTTCAGTTAAAAAAATTAATCTTCGAGAAAAAAGCACATTTTTAACAACATTGTCAAATCTTCAACCGAATAGTAGAATTATGAAGAAAAGAGATAAATTCTGAACCAGAAATATTATCGTGGACTTTTCAATAAAGAATAAATAACTTTCAACGATAAATAGTTGAATTTTCGTATTGGGTTCTATCAATTCATTTCGGATTTAAGTAAAAGAATGAAAAAAAAACCAGAACTTTCTTGAAAACAGGAGAAAGAAGAGGGATTCTTTGAAGAACGGGTAAAGAGGGGAACATGGGAAAGAGTATGAAATCTATATTTAGATGCTTTAATTGTAAAATAAGATAACTAAATTTCATTTTTTTAGGCAAAAAAAATTATTATTTACATTTATATTTTCCATGTGTGATGTCATATTCTGCGGAATTTGATATTGCGGAATATATTCCCCTTCACGTCATAAATCGTTAAAAAGAAACCTGTTAACCCCCCACTTCCTGACAGTGTAACCTAGAATCTGCATATTTGAAACTAATTTTAAAAGAACCACATATTTTCTCTCTAAAAAAATCATCCCAATATCCTTTATTCTTGATTTAATAAATTTTTATAGGGCAATAAACCTTTTTTCTATCATTTACCAATAAATATTACTTACTACGTTCTATTTGAAAAAGTGCTACATTTTTAGTTAAAAAATGGAAAGATAAAACGAAACTGATTCAAACTTCTAGAATGCTGACTTTTTGAACGCTCACTTGTCTCATGATTTCAAAGATCCGCTGAACGTAAGCTGAGCAAATATGATTTATTGTAAGTATTAGAGCCCCTATAAATTCAATAGTGCGAATTCGTGTATGTGGGTTTTTGGAAAGTAGTATCTTTGATTTACGGCTATCGAAGGAGGTCGTCGAAAATTGACGTCAATGCAGTAAAGCGTCCGGCGTTGTATTGTTATTATCGCAAGTGTGGTTGTCAGTGAAGTAGGGAGTAATTTATCGCAAAACGGTACGCTACATCGTGTGTGGTGTCCCTTGACCCGCATTGTCCTAAGAGGAAATTGTGCTGCGCGGTGTGCCGCCAATATTCCGGTCCTGACATTCAGCGGATATTATTTCATCTCTATCCCTCAACCTGGTCCAATTCCACGTCAAGCTGAAACCCCCATACTAACCCGGCTCAACCATCGGCAGCCACCCTGTTCTACCAATCCTACCAGATTTCACGCTTTTAATTGGATACAATCTCACTTTAATAACTCGCATAGGTCTAGATGGAAATTCTTATTTGTAATTATATTTTTAATCACACAAATTTAAATTAATTGCTGCTGTCTCTCAATCTGTAAGATTCTTTCAATTTGTTACTATTTTAATCAGTATTACTGATAACAAGTTCATCCTGTGTAATTAAAATGATAAAAGAGTGTTTCCGTCGGGTGTCCGTTCGTCCGCCCGTTTGTCGTACTTTTTCCCTCGGGACTCACTCACCCTTGAACCCCTCCCATCTGGTTGGATCCCACATATTCCTCGGAATCCCCCTTATCCCACGACACCCCCCCCCCTAACCATCCGAATCCCCCCTAACCAAGGGGACCCTATCTATCCCGCGGGACCCACCTTATTCCACAAGATCCCCCTATGCATCTGGATCGCCTCTAACCAACAAGACCCCACCTATCCCTCTTGTGCACCCGCCCCCCTATCCTACGGGTCTAAGCATTCATCCATATATTATGTAAATCTTCTTTGCACGATCTTATGACCCTCCCTCCTTCCTTCTAGCGCTGCTGTAACTGTCGGCCAATACCCCCCTTTTCCTAATTGTTACGTAATTTATTAATCCGATTTTATCACTATAAATACAAAGTTTTTACTATATCACGAAAAATAACTCACAGAGGGGATAACAATTTTTTAATTTTAAATAATTAGAAAAAAAAACTTTTATGGGTGCAAAAATTATTGTGTATTTTCTATGTGTAAAATTTTCGACACCAAGCAATAATATAAAATCGTATTTTAGAAAACAACATTTTTTATCAAGTAAGAATGTTTTTAAATATCAACAATAATAATTACATTTTTTGGATTTCGTTAAGGGAACACATATTTTAAATGTTTAAAAAATATCCTAAACTTTACAAAAAGTTTTTATTTCTCCACACTTTAAAAACTTTCAACACATACTCCAAAAATAAATTTAAAAAAAATATTTGTTTCACTTTTCCCTGCCCCCTTATATTATTTTATTACTAGCAATAATATCACGCTCCGCGCAGTTATTACGTGTTCCTTAATTTGATTGCCTGAGTATCAAATTAAAATATATGCTTAAATTTAAAGTAATATGAAATATAATTAATAATCATAAATGAAAATGTATATTAAAATAGCTAAATAAGCTTTTATACTATTTGAAAGATGTTAACAATTGAAAATTCACTAACTTGTTAAATTTCAATGTTTAAAGTTTAAAATCGTAAAATTTTGAACATATTTTTTGACAGGTCTATTTGGAAAATTAAATATTCTTTATCTTTTAAGGCGTGTAATTGAAAATAATGCATGATTTTGATAGATGTTCAGTAGATTTACAATTGAAAATTCTTCAATTTTGAAGGTCTATGAATTAAAATACTTCAATTTTGATCATTCAAAAAAAAATTAGGTTTTCAATTTTAAATCTTTGACATTGAAGAAATCTCAAACAAAAAATATCAAACTTACAGAATTTGTAACTGTAATAATTCAAACTTGCATAATTTTCAATTGAAATTTTTTTTTAATTGAAACGCTTTAATTTTCAACATTTACCATTTAAAGTTCTACCATATTCATGATTACAATTCAAATTTTTTCAACTTTGAAAATACAGAGTTAAAATTATTTAATTTTCAAGATTTGCATTTTAAAGATATGTAATTTTTAACATTTTTTTAATAGTTCAATTTTGAAGATATAATTTTCAAAATTCCTCAATTTTAATCGTTTTTAATTTGAGAAATCTTCAATTTTTATAATTTACAATTGAAGATTTTATTAATTGGGCTGTTTCTAGTTTCAAATGGAGTAATTTTGAATGTTTCTTTTGGAATATGTAGTCCAAATTTTGAGATGTAAAATGGAAATTTATTCAATTTTATAGATTTTCAATTGAAAATTCTTCGATTGCGAACATTCAAGTTAATTTAATTAGCGCCTGGAAATGTAACAAGTTACTATTTTCACAAAATAACTATAGCTGTAATTAGTTTCTTGCTTCAAGAAACTTCCCTAACCCTGCATCTTGAAAATATCCTAAAGTCAGATAAAAATTATTGAAACATAGGAGCTTCAATATAGACGGGGAGACGGAGGTTATATTAATTTTATTGAATCATTACATTCAAAAAAATGTTATGTAACATTTCTCGAAAGATCTTCCCTCAACCTGTGTAACAGAACCATAACAGTTCTTCTTGAAACCTCTTTCCACCCTAGAAGTGTTACGTAATATATGGATAACCCCTAAAGGTTGTTATTGGCACTTGGTAAGAGTTGTTATTGACCGTTGCTAGAAGATTTTATCCCCCATTGTTAAGGCTTTTTATTGAATGATGCTAGTGGTTGTTATTAACCGTAGCTAGAGAGTTATATCGATAATATCTAGGGGTTTTTATTGACCGTTGCTAAGGTTCGCTACTGACCGTTGCTAAAGAATCTGCAGTTGACGTTGCTAAGAGTTGTTATTAATCGTTGCTAGGGCATGTTATGGATCGTTTCTGAGGGTTTTCCTTATCCGTTTCCATGAGATGTTATTAGCCGTTGAAAGGAGTTGTTATTAACCGCTGCTAGGAGATGTTATTTATCGTTGCTGAGGATTTTCCTTGTCCGTTTATAGGAAATGTTATTAGCCGTTGATAAGAGTTGTTATTGCCCGTTGATAGAAGTTTTTACTGACCGTTGCTGGAGAGTTGTATTGATAGTACATAAAGTTTTTTATGGACGGTTGCTAAGGTTTGTAACTGGCCGTTACTAGATAATCTTTAGTCGCTGTTTTATTTACAGTGGCTAGAAAGTTGAATTGATATTTCATAGGGGTTGTCATTGACCGTTGCTAAGGTTCGCTACTGGCCGTTGCTATGGAATCTTTAATCACCGTTGCTAAAAGTTGTTATTAACCGTTGATAGGAGATTTTATTGATCGTTTCTAAGAGTTTTTTATTGTACGTTTCTAGGAGATGTTATTAGCCATTACTAAGGGTTGATATTGATTGTTGCTAGAGGATGTTATGAGCGGTTGCTGAGGGTTGTTATTAACCATTGCTAGGGGATGTTATTTTCCGTTGCTAGTGGTTGTTATAACCCATTTCTAGAGAGTTATACTGATAGTTTCTGAAAGTTGTTATTGACCGTTACTGAGATTTCTTACTGACAGTTGCTGGAGAAGCTTTAGTCACCGCTGCTAAGAGTTGTTATCACCCGTTGCTAGGGGATATTATTGATCGTTGCTATACGTTTTTATTCTCTGTTTCTAGAAGATGTTATTAGCCGCTGCTGATGGTTACTATTGCCTGTTGATAGGGAATGTCATTGATCTTATCTAAGGTTAACCTTTTTTTTAGGCGCATGGCGCCTTCTTTGACTCACTTTTTAAACATTTTTTTGATGCAATTCTCTGGAATTGACTAATAGTACATATTTAGGTATAGAATATACCGCACAATCCAAATTTATCGCCTTTAAATAATTTCAAAATATAATTATCTAAGAAAAATAGGATAATTAAATGAAATAGAAATCGATCCTTTGCGTCTTTCCATTTCTATTCACCTTTAATCTTTTATCTATTTCCTGTACGTGTCTCCGACATTTCTGTTATCCCTTTCATTTCACGCTTCAGGCTTGATTTTAAGATCAATATTTGCAGTAGTGAATCACCGACAAGTATGAAGAAATAAATACCACAAACATATTTTATTGAAGAATCGCGGATATAGAACTATAGTTTGCTGAATAGAAAGCACAAGACCCCATCGATTTTCAGGGAGCTTAAGCATTTAAATTAGTTTAGTTAATCCCAAATAATTATAATATTAGGACTAATGAAAATATATGAGAAATTGTTGCATTTTTTATGAGTCACTAATATCCTTATTTTTGCACCTTATTGAGTTTATCTCAAAAAATCAAATTTGGTAAAGTTTACAAAGTGTACAGAGCAAATGCAGCAAATAGTAGTATATAATAAAATCAAATAGGTGAATGAAAATTAGCTTTTGATCCTGAGACTTTACTTTACGATAGTTTGATACTTTTTCCATCGTTGTCACAATTGCTACATAAACAATTAAGGATTATACACTTATGGTATCCTCATTAAACAGTGTTGTGGAATACAGTAATTCTAACATACCTATGGAAGGGTTCCGCCGTTAAACGATATCTGGATTAACTTTGATTTATATCATTTTTCCGTAATCCGTTAGCCACATTTATTCTACTGTTCGGTAATTAATGTTGAGATTAAATAATCCATAAAATGACCAGGTAGCACGTGTACAATATACCTCTCGCTGTATACTTGTTAGCAAACTAACCCAATAAAGTTATCTCTTTTCATTTCTGCATCACACTCACGTAAATCCCTCCGCATTTCAAATTGAATACCGTACGCTCTTTTCCATTTTAATTGTGCTTTATTTATTTATTATTTCTTCTTTGCAATAAATGTCAAATACATGCATTGAGATTCAAAGATTTACTTCATTCATGATCTGAAATTATTTTTTTACTTTATTATTTCAGATTTTATTACAACAGAGAATGCTAAACATTTTATACAGATTAAAAATTAAAATTTTCATATTTTATGCTTTATAGTAGTTCGCAACAAGTACTTTTTTCACCAATAACATTTTCAACAATAAAGGTCTCAAATGCCAAAAAAATACGTTTATATTGCCCATTTCTTTTCACCTCTAACAATTTTTTACCGGGTACTCAGAATTTCTAACTTAAGCCTTCAAAACTGAACAAACTCAATTTTAAGTACTAAAAACTAAATTCAACATTAAATCGTTCAAAATAGAAAAATTTTCAATTTATCTAGGTCGAATAATTTCGATTGCAAAACCTTCAAAATTACGCAGCACTTCAAAGCAAAATTTTCCAAATTGTGTAATTTACATTAGAAAATGCTTGGAACAGAATAATTTTTAATTAAAAAGTGTTAAAAACTACAATTCTTTCAAGAAATGGTTTAAAATTGTACAATAAATTGAAATTGATGGCCCTGGTCATGAAACCATTTAAAATTTGAAAAATTGATTTACCGTCAAGTAAAAAACTAATTTAATTTGTATGTATAGAAATAATTTTGGCTGAAATTTAATATTGGTTCTCATTTGTACTTGGTGGATTTTTTTCAAAATTTCTCTGCTCTCATCCCTCAATTTGTTTCGAATACCCGAAATCAATCTCCAAATGTAAGCCAAATCGGTTAATATTATATTATAATATTCATATAATAAAGTAGTCATATTTTAACTAATTTTCGAATATTTAAACAGTTTTAATTTGCTTCAACACTTTTTCACGTAAGTCGCGAAATAAAAGTATTTTATAGACGTTTTGAGTTCTTTAATCAATAATAACAAGAAAATAATCGGTTTAAATGATTGTTAATACAAATGTAGATTGCTTACAACATTTTCTTTTGTTTAAATATAATAGAATAGAATATAAATATAACTTAGGCCTTGGATGCAAGAAGGGCACATAGGCCTATATGCCATTTTTCGTAAATTGCATTACACCACGGGGGCATGGCTTTTATATACAGGGTGTTTTTTTATCATGAGACATCGAAATATCTCAAGAAATACTAATCCAACGAAAAATAATATCTGTAATAAAAACTTTTTATACTCGAGGGGGAAAAGCGACTTCGAAAAAATTTACCTCACCCTCTGGGCTTTACAATTTCAAATGGGAACCTATATTTTTTATTGCTGATTCAGATTCTGCATTGAAAATACGCATTCCTTAAATTGTTAACAATATTTACCAATTTTACAATTTGTTTGCCAATGCATTGCCATCTGGCGCCAATCAAAACATTTTTTTCGAATAAAACTTACGTGAAAATGAAATTATATTTACAAAAAGCTTACTTTTTCTCATGTTACTAAATATTAACCCTAAATATCAACCGATTTCGTTCAAATCTGAAGGACATTATTTCGTTGGTATTCGAACATAACTGGAGGGTTAAAGCAAAGAAATTCGAAAAGTGACAAATAAGGGTCACCCTAGTGTATACGATATCATCCGATCCAGATGTTTACTCGAACTGTCACAACTGTCGATATAATTAATATAATCCAGAGAACTTCAGCATAGTTTGAAAATCCAATTACCATTTTATGAAGCATTTTCCTCTTCATTCAAAACTTGAACCTCATTTTAATTGAGCATTTGGTACGCTTGCTCTCCCAGGTGAGAACTTCAATATAGTAATTTCCACTTTTAATTTAAGATATTCTCTGGAAATTATTCTAATTTTTCATCATAAAAATAGAAGTATTTAATACTACGTTCCTTTCCAATTTTGAGCTTTTTTCTCTGTGCCCGAATTTTGAATAAAATTTGGAAAAAAATTGCATTCCGCGAAAAGTAGTGATTTTTATGAACTCCTTAGTAACTTAATTGGATATAATTTTAAGAATAACTCTTGAACCCTCAAAAACGCATTTTCATTGACTTTTTTAGAAGCTCACATCGTATGTTCTCGCTTTATTATTTGAGGACAGATTTTCAAATTTATGTTATTTTTACATTATCATCATTTATGATTGAGAAAGTATTAGAATCGAGACACCACAGTTTTTCAACGGATATCCGCATTTTGAGAACCCCAGAAACCGAAAATCAAATTTTGGCAATTGCGTCTGTCTGTCCGTCAATCCGGTCATCCATCCGTCCGTCCGTAAACACGAAACTGTCAAAAAAATTAACGGATCAAATCGAGCTTTGGCACACTTCTTTCGGTCCTAAAAGAAAAAGCGAGTTCGTTAACGGGCATTTCTTGACTAATGCTTATGAATTTATCCCTCGAAAATGCAATCCAAAAATCAAAAACTCTAATTTTAAGTCAAACGACGACAGATGAGTGCAAAATTTTCGCTGAAGAATTGTAGAATTGTTCTCTCAAACATTTTTTGATAAGACTTGATATTTTGGTATTATTTTTCGAAAATACTATGGAAAAAATCGAAAATTCAAAGTTTGAGCCAAACGACACGATGCGAAAATCCTCTCAAATAAAATTTTGAAACTATTTTTTGAAAGGACTTGTCACTACGGTTTTATTTATAGAAAATACTATGAACAAAATCTAAAATTCTAATTTTGAGGCAAAAAAGGTGAGATACGAGAAAAAGTCTAAATGAGCAATCAATCATATCTTTCAAAAAGTCCTACAAAATTAACTTTAGCCATTCTTCATAGTACTTTTCATTTTGTGTGTATTCATTGCAAATATACCATGGGAAGAACCAAAATTCAAACTTTGAACCAAACAACGCAGAATACTATAAAAAGTCTTCAAACGAAATTACAGATTTCAAAAAGTCCTGCAAAATTTCTCCTCACCAGTTTTTGATAGGACTTGTCATTTTGGTTTTATTTCTCGAAAGTATTATACAGAAAATCAAAAATTCAAATTTCGAACCGAACGGCGTGAGATACGGAAAAAAGTTTCAACAAGGAATTGCAGCTTTCAAAAATCCTACAAAATTCATCGAACCCATTCTTTGATAGAACTTGTCATTTTTCTTTTATCTATCGAAAATACTATTCAAAAAGTCGAAAAATCAAATTTCGAGCCAAACAACGCCAAATATGGGAAACAGTTTTTGGAGGAATTTCAGCGTTCAAAAACCCTAAATCATTTTTTTAACCATTTTTTGACAGAACTCCTCTTTTCTAATTTATTTATCGAAATTGATATGCAAAAATCGAAAGTTCCAATATTACGCCAAAAGACGAGAGATACGTAAAAAAATCTAAAATAAGACTTGTAGGATATTTTGTTTTATCTATCAAATATAATAGGAAAAAAATCCTATTTTTAGCATAGCAACGCGAGAATGTGTAGCTCAAAACCAACTGATTGTATTTGGAAATAATTTCAACCATTTAAAGTTTATATGTTATTCTTAATATATTTCACTTTTGGACATATTTTGGAGATCCCCCTCCCCTCCCAATTCCATGACACTTAAATGGAATATAACAAAAGTTTCCATTCTTCATTGTAATTGCTGCATTTTTTACAAATAACCGTAATGTATATCCATTTTTTATTTCTTATCAAACCAATAAAGCTTATGTGTGCTACGAAATTTATATCCCGCGTCAGCATCGGCGCCGGAAAGTAAAGTATACCGCAATTGCACTCATTGTCAGTATTTATCAGTTCATCTCTAAGCGTTACGAGTCATTTTTTCCGCATCAAATCATGCGTGCTAGTTGAAATCTTTTAATGTTATTACGTTCAATCAGGATTAATATGGCAATTTATAATAAAGAAGTGTAGTGCCATATTCGTTACTTAGCAGGTGATAAGTGAAATCGTCATTAACGAGGGAAAAATCCATGATAATGGATATAAAGTGAAAAAATATAAACTCATATCTAATGATGAAAAGTATAATTGTATAAAATTTTTATAATTTATTCGCGCAAGAGGAGAACATCAATGATCATTAATTGATTCATTATATAGAAAAAATTTATTAATATGACTAGCAATGAAATCAGGGAAAATCAATGTCTGAGTACGGCCACTTTAGTGAAAATAGTGGAAAAAACCAAAAACGAATTGAATAAAGATATAGCGAACGTTAAAGTTTATAAACGAAGATGGATAATGGTAGCTCTATTTATTCTGAGCTGCATGGCAAATAATCTTCAGTTTGTACAATATTCAATTATATCGAATATAATTAGCAGGTAATTATACTTGATACATATAAAATTGATCAAAAATTTGCGAATAATAATAATAATATTGAAATACTGAAATGAGTCGATACAGGAAAGTGCGATCAATAGAAAACTTGGAATTGAAGAAAATGTATTTTTATTCTCCAATTGTTTCTAGAAAAATTTATAATTGGGCCACCTGCTCTTCAAATTTTAATTTTTCTTACATATAGCATATTTTGTTAACTTTTTGAGGGTATAAAAGAAAATATCATAGAAAAATCAGTCAACTATTCAAAGTTCGTTGGTGAGGTTAATGAACCTCAATTGAGCAATGCATGGCGAACATACTTATATTTTAAGAATCAGTGGATATTTTATCAACACTTACGAAAGTACAATCTTGTAGAATCTTGATTTCATTTGGTTCTTTCACGTGTCCCACCCGTGATGACGGAACATCTAAAAATTGTTAAAACACTAACGAATTAAATTAAAAATATTTCTTTATCAACATATTTGCTGATCAAAAGAAGGGACTCAAAGATAATTTGAGCTAAATTTAAAACAAAAATTTTCTCAAATATTTGAAATATCATTAAGTATCCCACTTACTGAATCCTAAGAGGTAGAATTTTGTTACAAAAGTGGATCATTTTGTTGCAGTGGGGAAAAAATTAACATGTACCTAGAAATATATGGATGCAATTGTAATTTTGAATATAGTAGTTCTGTAGATAGGTGTCAACTGCTTTCCCCACTGCAACGAATTACTGATCTATTCTTGGACAAAGATGTGACGTCTTAGGATTTAGTGTGTACCTGCGTTGACTCCAATTATGCTCATACATTTTTAATAAGAATTCCAATATAATTTTAAATAGATATTATGACGTGTCATTAGTAGCTGTTGACTGGACTGCGATGATTTACATGCTAGCTTTCATACCATTAGTAGCACCAGCAACACATGTGTTTGAAAAAATAGGTTTACGATGGAGTGTGATTTCAAGTACGTTTATTACCTGCCTAGGTTCATGGATCAAAATTTTCTCAGCATCTCCCGATGGATTTTATATAGCATTTATCGGTCAAACTTTGGTGGCTACTATGCAGGTATATTTTAAAAATAAAAAATATCACAATTCAACATAAATACTGCATAGCCTTTTTCGTGAAACTCTTTTAATTCAATTTTTGAATTGACCCAGACATGTGTCCTAAGTTCGCCTAGTCGTTTGGCTGCACAATGGTTTCATTCAGACCAAGTGTCAACTGCATCTTCTCTTGGAGTCTTCGGAGCGTTAACGGGTATAGCTTTAGGATTTTTAATTCCACCTATAATGGTGAAAAATCATGATAATCTCGAGAAAGTGGGCAACGAACTTCAAAATCTTTATTACCTTTATGCAGGCATAACAACAACTATAGCTCTCTTTGTTTTTATATGTAAGTTAAAAAATGCAATATTTTAGGCCGAATCTAAACGGCCAGATAGTCTGTACGTTTATGTACGTTCATAACGCGGTCAGTTGAAACATATTATTACATAAATGTTATTAAATAAACGTATTATGAATGTCAAAAATAATAGTTTTTCAGGATGAGCCAAAACTGCCTCCGACCGAAACAAGAGCCCTTTTAAAACTGAATCGGATCGAGAACAAGGAAGGTTTTATTCAACCAATCAAAAGGCTCTCAAAAAATAAATGTTTTCTACTTCTCTGCAATTCTTATGGAATGAATATTGGTGTTCTCAACGCAGTTGCAACTTTACTTAATCAAATATTTCTGATGCACTTTCCTGTAAGTACGTGAAAAGACTCATTGGGCATATAATCTGAAACTAATGTTATGCAAAATAATCAACAAAAGATTTATCCAAAATTTGAAAATACTGACGAGGTTTAATAATCTTGACGTTTAAATAATTAAATATCGTGAACGTTATTTAGTTAGACAAATTGAGGGTGATATTTTAGGCTAGATTAATATTAAATACTTTGTTTGCTCGCATGATCATGATTGATAAAAATAGATAATATATGTTCAATACCAGGGTTTTGTCAAATGTAAAGTCTGCCTGATAACAGTAGTGTGTGGAATATTTTCTTATCTTTAGTCAACATACCCAATCTTCGAAGCGCAGATTTTGCGATGATTCTTGTATAAAGATTCAAAATAAACCTATAAATGAGAAACTCATAACGTAATCCTAGAATTTAACTTCTTCAAACGCACTCTAATGACGATATTTGAATACAATTTTTCTTTCCAATCAAAAAGAATGTGGTATCTATCACATAATTATAGAGCAAAATAGAATTTTTTAATTGTGGGCATGTTAGGGCGGCGAAGAAGATGCTGGAAGGATTGGTTTACTTATTATTCTAACTGGAATGGTTGGATCCGTCATCTTTGGAGTCATAATTGATCAAACCCATAAATTCAAGTAAGACATATAATGTATATCCGACGACTAATAACGAATTATAAACAAACAAATTATTTTCATCATGATTTATAATTTTTTTTTAATATTGCAGAGAGACAACAGTGATAGTTTATTTCTTAACACTATGTGGACAAATTATTTTCGCGTTTTCTGTATATTTCGAAGTACAGTGGATGGTGTATGCAGCTAGTATATTTCTTGGGTAAGAAAAATACTACTACCATATTCTGTTAGTATAACTAATTACAATTAAAGCATGGTATTATTTATTTCACGTGCTGTGCATTTTACAAATAAAAATGCAAATACTTATTGTTAGTTTAAAAGTTGAATTTTTCTTATGAAATTCTCTTGTCCGCTGTAAAACATTATACTGCTTGTTTTAGATTCTTTATGTCCGGTTATTTCGC